>CBVK0100736940.1:0-11748 GCA_900067695.1 Picea abies
GTTGACTAGTTAACTCAACTAGGTGGCAGTTCACTCCTGTAACTGCCTAAGAGACCAGACTAGGTGGCAGTTCACTCTTGTAACTGCTGGTGTGTGTCCAAATCACTCTAGACCACAACTATGGTGCATTAGTTACTCATGTATTCTATATCTATTGTAAATTATTCACTCTTTGAGTTTGGAATATGGTTAATGAGAATTCTTCCATTCTTTCTATCTTGCTTCTTCTTTCTCAATTTCTCTCTGCAAATGTGTGTGGTATTTTCTAGCTAGATCTATTCTGTGCAGGTTCAACACATTTACATTATCGTCCTCAAGATCCTTAAAAAAAAAATAGGTACTCATCATTCATGGTGGGGGGGGAATTTGAGAGAAGTGGGTCAATTTTTGGAAAGAATTATGGCAGTTGTTTGTTGTCTCCCTTGAACATGGCACCTATTTTCGTCTTGTCTTACAGTTGGGTAATATGCTAGTCTCTGAGTCATACAAATCCTGTGACTTATCATACTCCTTCATCTCACCCGAAGAATTCCCCAGTAATTGCCACACTATATTTTGGTATATCTTAATCGAGTCTATGTTTCTAAGTATTTTTTCATACCTCACAATGTTCAAGGGAATTTTAAACCCAAATCAAGCATTTTGCAGTATTATCACCATTCATCCTTTTGTCAGTATGTGCTCATTTAATACATTATCTTACAACACTTTCCTGTGTCAGTTTCATGTTGACGATGGGGGAAACATCATGGCCATCCTTCGACGAGTCTATTCTTGTCAACTTCAACACACCATCTAGGAATTAGACTTAGAAACCAGTTGGTACCTTGTAACCTGCATGCCTTAATGGTAGGTCTCCTCACTTTTGAAAATAGGTTTACATTATTGACCTCTAATAGAATGATTCCACAAATGCTCGACTTCAACTCATTTATTCATATTTGTTGGGATGTACTAGGTTACCTTGGGATTCATTGTCATCATTGGTTATTTTTCCTCTCACTTGTTAACTGTATGCATCAATGACTAATAATCAAGTGGTTTCTACCATGTTCAACATCACCTCATCTATTTCACATGGCTAGAATCGTACCATTTCGAGATCGGTTTGAAGGCCCTAGAAACTCCTCAGGCACCCAGGCTATGATGGAGACTATTTGAGTACTTATAAGACTCCAATATAGTCATCATGATGGCAATATTACTGATATATATGTTGTCACATAGATCTAGTTTTTATTGGTTCATGGTTATGTTTTGTCATATTGTACCTTCACAATGTATTATTTCGTGGCTACAACTTGATTGAGTCATGGAGATATGGATCCACATTGTATCATTGGTGGTCATATCCTTAGTCAGTGATTTCATGGATATACAGTGTATTGGTCGACGACCATGTTTTGATTCAATTTATTCTGAGCATTTTTATTCCTACCTTGGGGATGATACATATATAATGATTGATGTTTGTTTGTAGATTCCTACTGGCTCTCATATTCTAACACCCTCACATACATATTTTTGTAAAGTGTTTAAGCCATTATCTTTCCTTCTGACTTCAAACTTTAGGGGGCATATATTACACACCTAATTTTCTCACTATCCAATCTCACACTTAAGTTTCATAAGTGTCATATTATCAAATGTCACACTCAAGTGTCGTGAGTGTCACAAGTGTCACACCACCAAATGGTGCACTTCAATGTTGCATCTATTATACACCTATGTATCACACTTTACCAAGTGTCACACTTCATCACCATGAGAAAAAGTATGTAATACTCCTTAGATATCTTGAAGAAGAAACATATAAGTTGGAAGATGAAATATCATCTTTTTCCTTGAAATGTTGGCCTTAATTGAGATTCATCGCCCCCCTACCCATATACAAGGAGCGGTGAAACCTTGAAAATCACTCCCCTAGAGTGTCTTAGGGAGTGATAGTCCCTATTTCATTGCTCCCTGTATATGGATAGGGGGGCAATGAATCTCAATTAAGGCCAAAATATCAAGGAAAAAGATGGTATTTCATCCTCCAACTCATAGGTTTCTTCTTCAATATGTCTAGGGAGTATGACATACTTTTTATTATGGTGACAAAGTGTGACACTTTAGTGTGGAACTTGGTAAAGTGTGATATTTATGTGTATAACAGACGTGACACTTAAGTGTGACAATGGATAATGAGAAACTTAGGTGTGTAACAAGGTGCATAAGGAATTCCATCTAGATATTAGGTCAGGGAGAATACAAACAGAGGCAATCACAAGTGAGTTTCATTTGATTGAAGTTGCAACAGCAAGGTTTCACCGTATGGAGTTTCATACAAACTTTGAGTGTGTGTATGTGGGTCTCAATGGAGACATGTGTGTATAAATGGGTTTTCTTAAGTAAAGGTGTGTACTTCTAGGGAAACATGAAATTACAAGGTCATACAACAACATAAGATATTTCTAGGGTTTGTAGATACTATCTATAGTTTTTTGTATCTATTAGTGGGCCATTATCCCTATTATGGGAGCCCTAATTTTATCATAATAAATCATATTAGTATTGGTTTTCCCTCCATTGTTTTTCCAGATGGGGTATGGACACAAAAGTATTGTTTTTTATGTGTGCATGATTGGTTTCTAGTATTTCTTCCACTATATCGTGAATGGTTCTTTTCATTACTTCCTAGGACCATTTCCAATTGGGATGTGTTAGAAACTTTATTTTCTGAAAATTTCATCCCAAATTTTTTCAATGTTGTTTCCCACCCACCCTCTCCCATATGGACAAAAGACAATGAAGAGACTGATTTGGAAGAAAAACCTAATAAAATATTGGAATATTTTTTTGAATCAATTCATACTACTGAAACTAAAAATAATAATTCCAATTTGCAAGTGCAAGATTTCAACTTCTCATGTACTCCATATGAAGATATTTTGAGAAACAATTTTGAGAATGAAATTGAGGATCCTCCAAAAAATTCACAAGAATATTTTAGTCAACATAATCATGTGGAAAATGTTACAACAGATGATGAAAATTCACAAGAGAATTGGCATCAAGAAAAATTGGTGGAATAAATTAATCAGAACAATATGGGGAAGATTTTCATCGCATGAAGGAAGAATTATTTCATCACATTTCCAATGAATCAAGAATCTCGGATGGGGATAAGGAGAAACATGAAAGTATTTTCAAATTGGAAACTCCTCATCAAACCAAAGACAACAACATTCTTGAGCAACCAATAATTGATTTCAATGAATTATGGTTCCAAATAATTGTTGTCCAAGAAATACAATCAGGTTTTGGGTACATTTGGTTCAACTTTATTCTAGTATACTTTGTAAATGCTCTTGAATCCTTGGTAGAAGCATTGATATGTTCGTCAATTATTGAAATCATTCCACAAATCACTTGTATGATTTAATGGCTCCATTAGAAATCTACCCACACTTGAAGGTGTCCCTTTACTCCAAGTAGGTTAAGGTCAATAGATCTTGGTTCTACATAGTTTGTTTCTTCAGTCAAATTTTTGCATAATCAAGTATTTGTTGGATGGAGATAATGATTCCATGATTTAATGGACAAGAAATTACAAGAATTCATTTTGAATATGACTTCATATCCCAATGGAGAAGAAAATCAAAACAGGTTTTTGGATTCTCAGCAACCCATAGAGGGTCACTATCCCATAGCTAGAGCCATTTGTTGATTGAAAATTTGGTCACCTCAATTTTCCACTCTTTGGAATAAAACAAATTATTAGAAGGAATAATTTTGCATGCTCACCAACTCATGGTATATCCATAAGTCTCAACTTTGTCATGCATTTTACAAAATAAAAATACAACTCAGTATGCCCAAGATAATCGTAATTTTGTCCATAAGTCCGACAGAGAGATTGCAGGAAGAACTTTGAAGAATGAATTTTTTTCTAAGTGTTGTACCCCTCTTTCCCTCTCCTTTCTCATATCTTCTCATACTTTGTCATTTTAACACTTTCCATCTCTTCCTCATCTCCATACTTAGCTATTTTTTCCTATCTTATCCCTTCACTTCTCTTCTCATCTCATACTCTCATTTCTTACAAAGTTATTTTCTCATTTTCATATTAATCTCAAATTCCCTTCACTTCTTGTGCTTAGCCATTTTATACCTTCCATTCCTTACTCTCCTCTCCATACTATTTCCTTACTTAATTATTTCTCTGTTCATATAATTCTTTTCATTTTTCTTTTCCATATTTCACATAACCCCTCCCCAACACTTAGTCATATTTCTTATGACTTACCATGGGTCAATGATATTTCTTACGACTATACCTCATTTTCGAGACCCTCACAACACACCCTTGATTTTTGTGGCCTTCCTTATGCACTGATACTTGGAATATTTTCACAAATATTTTTTATCAAGTCTCACCTGATCTTCATATGACTTATTGTGGGTCAATGATCCTTATGACTTCCATATACAATGCCCCTCTGTTCGATCGATTCTCAACACTTAGAAATTCTCACAAGTCATTCTTACTAAGTCTTAACTCGGGTCCATGGTGATTCTCAAGAATATTACCATACCTATGATCCGTTCGATTGATCCATTCTTATATTACACTATAGTCTATAGTATTATACATAGACATTTTCATGACCCTTTTAACCATTAATTACCACCTTACCTATGAACTTTTCATTCATATAACCCCACAAACGCCTCATATTATTTTAATATTATTTCTCTTTTCCTAAATTTTCTAGGCACATATCCAAGTGAAACATGGAAAGTGACTGGGGGGTGATTGGATGTGATGTTTCAGGCATTCATGTTCCATACATTCATAGGTTAACTAGGAGATGACCAAGCAGTCACTGGGTGACCAAAATATTATTGGGATATGTATTTTTCTAAGGAACGAAGAGCCACACTAAGACCTCCATAATATCCTTTGTTTCATATAAGTGAGATGGAAGATTTAAAAATATAAAAACTAAATTCCTTATCACCACAATGCATGTGGGATTAAAATAGGGTATATTTTAATCAAGGGCTAAGATTGATCCACCAATTAAATGGACAGATGTTGAGCAATGGACTTTTGGAGGTCATAACTCAATATCCAAGTGTCGGTTTTGGACAAACTATGCTTTGTTGGAAAGATAATTCTATGAGGAAGATGATGGTATAGGTTTTAAGGGATGAATATGGCTACAAATGTTTCCAAAAATTAAAAGAACATTTGTCTCAGTTTCCATGGTTTGCTGATATATATGTTTAGAACCTCAACTTCTCGAGGCTATAACTTGAGATCTAGAACTCCAAATTGCACTTATAAAAAATAGTTGGAAATATGGAATGATGAATATTGATTTTATGATAGTTTAAATGGATGAGAAATCAAATATCATGCTCAAGAAATTAAAACATAGTCCACTTTTAAGAAGGAACTCAACTTGAAAATTTGAAAACAAAAGTTTATTTAAAACATAATGTTAAAGATGAAATAGGCCCCACTTCAAGGCATGAATTTTAATGACATAAATTAATTAAATATATTTCAATGAAGCATCAATTAAAGCATTTAATCCAAGAAGAAAATCATGTGGAAGTTCCTAGAAAAACCAAATCCCTAACTACTTCAAGAAGCATTGGATGCAGATTTTAAAAGAGGCAGAGCACTATCAAAGAAAGATTAGAGGGAAGTCATACGATAAAAATAGCAAAGGTCTATCCAACAACAGGCATCCAAATCTCTAATCAACAAACAAAGATCTACATTTTTCTTTCTTCACATTTTTCTACACTATTTTTCTCAATGATTTATGCTTGTATTTCTAAACTGAGAATAAGGCTAAGTTCTTGAGTGTGTTTCTTGTATTGTTCCAAGAATTTTATCTATAAGATCATTGAGTATTTTATATCCATATATGTGACTGATAAATGTAATCCAAGATTGTCTAATTGATTCATGGATATTTATTCCTTGTGTTTGGAAAGTTTTGTTTATGAAGCACTAGTCAATTAGTTTATCAAATCCTTTGTAACGAGGAATATATTTCATGTAATAAACTCCACAGAGAACTACTTCAAGGAACTACTTTAATTATTTATTATATATTGGGATTTATGAGCATAATATTTTTGAAGTGCACCCATCATATTTGTTTATGTTTTGAATGCAATACTCTTTTAAAATTATTTGAAATGATAAAAAAAAATTCATTCTTTTTCTTGTGAGAAGATACAGATGCATCCCCTACTTGCATGTGATTCATAGGGTTGTAATAATGAAGATGAGCATATATCATTTTTTATGTTGAATCCTTTATTCATATTTTTTTTATTTTTAAGAAGTCGCTTGGTCCATTCAAGAATAAAAATGGTTACCAAGAACCATTCCATATACAAAATTAAAGCAATAAATATTTGGGGTTTACCATCTATCATTATCCCCAATCCAAGAGCATCAAGATACATCTTTTAGACTATCACAAAGGAGTACCACCTCTATAAGTACACATGGGGATATTTTATCCTTGTGAGGTTGTTTTTTGGATCTTGACAACTCTGAATAACAACAGTGTCACGCATTGATCAATTCCCCCCCCCTACTCTATGGTTTTCAAAACCACTCGAAAACCCCCATAATGAATGAAAAACTCATCATATGCTCGATAATGCAAGAAAGAGGAAAAGGTGAAATGACTAATATTGTTAATTTTTATTTTTGATTTAGTCATTTCACACCATGAATACTTGTCATGTTTTCAAGATTAATTGTAAAGGTTAAAAGTATAATTTATAGAAGTTAATCTTTGTATACGAAAGTTTGAAGCCAGAGATAGAATTCATTTTACCAGTTACCAATGCAAATCGTCAACCTAGCCCGAGTATACTGTGGAGTAAATTTACTCCGGGTGATTCAAAATTTCCCTTATTTTCTAGTTTTTTAAATTTAAATAATGAAATCATCTCAGTCAATTAAAACCAAAATTCCTTTAACAGTCGAAGAAGAAGACCTAGCTGATAGGGATAAATATATTTTTGATCATGTCTTATCGTTTGAATTTTTTAAACTACACCGACTAGCCATGCAAAATTTTAGAGATTCAATCAATTATTATCATGCATGGAAGTCTGATATGGCTAAGTTCATAGTGCCCCAAGTATATGAATTTCCTGAATTTGTAGTCTGGTGTGCGGCTAATTACATTCCTTCTCAGAGGTTTGTTATTTATAAGAATGGTTCAGTCCTTTTTGTGATAAACTCTCAATCTATTAATGAGATGTTAAATTTCCCCTTAAACCATGAAAGTGAAACATTAGATGAAACAATCTTAACTCAATGCTTCAGAGGTATAAGATCCTAAGACATAGTTTCTCTTTTGCAATCATACTTATGTCAAAATATTGACATTCCTAAAGATAGTATTACTCTTAAAGATAATTCGTTTCTTGGAATGTCCAGGAAAATCATTACAATGATGTTTGGAATCTTAGGAAACAATAATGATGAAATTGTTGATGAGTATATCCTGGGGTTCATGAAATCTATTTGTTCATATTTTGTTAATTCCTTGGTCAAATTTAACTATGCCCAATTTTTAGTTTATAATATCCATCTTCAACTATCATAATTTGAGACCACCAGATATTTCAAATATTAATCTTACTTGGTATATATTTTTTTGTACTCTCAAGTTGTTAATTTTTCACACATTGAATTGAAAACTGAATATGAAATGGTTAATCCATCTTCAATCATTTATTGGACTCCCTTGGTTAGGAAAAAGATACAAAATTTAGGGTTCTCATAACACACTAACTAGTTTATGTCAAACTATTTTGAGATTATTCATGACGAGATGCCTCCCGTAATATTTCTAGAGTGTAAAAGACTTTTATAGCTCAAACCTGACAAACTTGTTAGAGATTGGTATTTATTTGAAAATCATATTGAAATTAGGGTTTATGGTGCTTAAATGCAACCATTCCTTTTACCTAGGTTATTGACACCTATAATTTTTTCCTTGGAATTCATAATACAAGGGATTAATTCTGATTATGTTCATTTTGTCTCAAGGAAATATAAAGAAATTTTAAATTAAAAAAATAAGTGGGTCCTTTTATTGTCAATACCAAAAAAACTTTGTAGGTGACATAAAAGATACTTCAAGACATGTTATTTCAACAAGGCAAGATATGGATCTATGATCCCCACTCTATCATCTAAATAAAAAGAATTGGAAATGGATTAAATCCTCATCAGAATGAACAAAGGTCACAATTGGTGTTGTTGGTCAACCATGACATCTGGGAGGATGTGTAGAGGATTTTACAAGTTCAAGAGAAAGTTACAGATCAAACATCAAAGTCACTAGTAAGAGAGACTCGTCAACAAATTTGAGAAAACATACAAAAGGAAAGGTGTAGGATTGGCCCAGAAAATGTTAGAAACAAGGAACGAAAAACCAACTAAAAGTAATAAAATAGAAGAAGAAGAGGTTCAAGATGAAGATCAAAGATCATATAATGAGTTAGATCCATTCATAAAATAACCTACAGTGGTTATAGAGGTTTTATCATCAACCAATCCTTGGAGCTCAGAAATTCAAGGTGGAAAAGAATAAATTGATACAGATCAACTAAAGCAAGTTGATCATGTTCATCTGTTCATGGCTACCAAAAATATGGGTGCGAAGATTAAAACAAATATTCTTCCTAAAATTTTTGACAAAGAGGAATCTCATACAAAAGTGATTTCTCATGTGGATTATGAAAAGGGTAAATTAAATATAGCAGTAATGGAATCAAATGATGAAAACAAGGTCACCAACATCTTTATTGATCTAAATGCAATTCATCCAATTGATAAAATGGATTTTAATAGATAGATTGGAGAAGGGTTAAACAAATATGTGATGATAGATTTTCTTGGGATTAAAAAGATACAAACTATAAATGAGAAGATCAGGAATCAACTAAAGCAAGAGAAAATAGCCAATAGAAGTAAGCATGTGAGAGTGGAAGAGCTTGAACAATGGGTAATTGATCTAGGATAAAATCCACCAGATGCAACATCAGTACAAGATGTTATAAAAACAAAGGATATTGAGATTAAGGCATTAAAGAAAAAGTTTAATATTCCTTGAATTGACCATGTTCAAACTACAAAGTTATAGGTTATGCAACAAGAAAAAGATCAATTGTTAAGGAAAATGGTACAAATGAGGGATCAAATGGAAATGTATGAGAAACAAATTGAAGCCCTAAAAGGATATTATTCTTCATAGTCTATAGAGTCAGTAGACCCGTCTAAGGGATTCTCTAAAGCATTATCAAAAAATAATTTGAAATGGGTTGAGATTGATAAACTAAATAAATCAATTTTCACATAGTGGGGAGATTAAAGTTTTCAAAGAACAATTGAATAACAAGGATAAAAGCATTTAGAAATATCAGAAGATGAATGTTAATATTCTAGGAGATGTTGAATAGTTGAAAAATAAGCTATCTAGTAATCCATATCTATTTGCAGCCAAACATCTTATTTGGGATGAGATCATCACTGAGATCAACAAAATCTGTGATTACTTCAAGATAATTGAAGAAGAGGTTTCTTTGAAAGATGAAGTGTATTGAGCAATATAACAAGCATTTTAAGAATAGAGAACTAGGCCTCAAGTCACTACCATAATCATCAAGATCCTAAATTCTAACTCAAAAAAAGAATTAAGAAATAAAGGGGTGAAGGATAGAACTACAATGGTAATGGAAACATATAATATTTTCACAAAAAGAAGTTTGATACAACAAGCACAAAATGATTGTATAATGGTTAAAAGAAACATTGAATTTTTTACTAATAAGTTCGAGAACTTTGTAAAAATTAGATTTCCTTCAGTGTGTAATGATAAAGGAATACTTCTAAAATTTGAAAATTACAAAAGAGACTTGTTCAAAGTAAGATAAAATGAGGATAAATTTCAAGGAATGGCTAAAGTCTTGAGAGGAAAAAATATTGTGGATATTACCATAGATGATTTTTATCTATTGTGGTAGATTAAAAATATGTTCTCAAATCCCCCTTCATATAAGAAATACATTGAGTTGGATATTGCATATAGGAGATGGATTTAAACTACCCATCAAGTGAAAATTAGAAGCTTTTAATTCAATTGTTAACTGAATGAGTCATCAAAATTGCTCGAGCAAGATTATGAGATATTTTTTTGGGCAAATCATAAATTTGAATGTATTCATTACCCTTTTTGTAAACTCAAATATGTTGTTGTAAATTAGAGGCTGAAAAATAACTCTTCATAAATACTTTTTCTTATGTTTATTTTTGTATAAAAGAGAGAAACTTCGATGTAAAAAGGGATGGCTTTTGCCCGATAAAAGGATTGAAAATTTTAATTAAATTCTATTATTACAAAACTTTAGTGATTCTCGATTTGATTATTTTAGTCAATGATTTTCTTGTTATCTTATGGTTCTAGTATTTCATAATTTTCTTCTTTGAATATGTATCTGGTACTATAAATGTAACAACCTGGTATAACCACCACTGCTACAACCTCAAAGGAATTTTAAAATTCACAGACTTCTACGATTATACTATAAGTATAAATTGGATCTTTATTTTTAACTATTATGCCTTGTGAATATTAATGAAATTTTCATTTTTTATTAATTCAAAATTACTTTAAGTGATATATAGATGTATATAATTTCCTCTATTGAAAGTTAAATGATACTTATTCAAAATCGATACATTGTTAATCTTTCAATTTTGTTTCTTTATATTCTTATATCATTCATTTAAATCTAAATTATCTAGGACATTCAAATCTTGACTTTCAAGTTCTGATATTTGCTTATTAAATATAAAAGTCATAAATTAAGGTAAAACAGTAAAATACTCTATTTTAGGAAAGAATTAAAAAATTAAAATCAATCAATTGTAAATGCATGCTTTGGCATAGTTTCCTAGCCAGAAACATCTCGAGGGTTACAACATTATTTTGGCATTGTTGTCGAGGAGTGAATTAAATAAATTTTACTTTTGTTGGGTAAAATGATAGAAAAAACTACTTATTGTTGGTGAACAAGAGTTAGGATGGATAAAAGCATGCACATGGAGACTCCATAATTTTAATCCCAACATCTTGAAGGAAACACATGAGAGAAAACCCAGACCCTAAGAAAATTTCCCCTCTCCGATCCAAAGAAATTATTGTCGTAGAAAAGCCCTTGTCATCCCCTCTCCGATCCAAAGAAATTATTGTCGTAGAAAAGCCCTTGTCAAAGAAAAGTTTCACCTTTTGAAGGTAAATATTGTTCTTCAAGTAATCTTAAAATGAAAGAGAAAATCACAGAAGTTCTTGTAAAGGAGTTGTCTCTTGTCTCTGAAAATAAAGAAAAACCTTAAATTACTCCAAAATTATCAATTAAGGTTTATCCTAAAACTTCTCCAAAGGTTTCTCCTTTGATTTATCTTAAGGATTCTTCTTCAAGCTATCCAAAACTTTACTTTTTAGTCTCTGCAACTGTTACACAACAAAATCTCACACTTAAGTGTCAACATCTATTATGCACCTAAGTGTCGCACGTGTCACAAAAGTGTTGTATGCACCTTACTATGTGTTTAATGAACTTCATCAAGTGTCATATGCACCTTACTAAGTGTCACATACACTTTGACACCATGAAAGAATATTTGTCATGATCCCTAGTCTTTGTGGA
>CBVK0100736954.1:0-10132 GCA_900067695.1 Picea abies
GATATTTTTACACTTCTTCCAAAACTTTATTTAGCAACACCTTCAACCATTATCATTCATTCACAATTAATCACATGGATATATCAACAACATTTATTAACAATAAAGAACTATAATACATCACCATAATAAACACAAAGAACACCAAATATATGTGTAAACTTTTTGTATTATGTGTTATAGGAGACTACAATCATAGGGATTTATCAGCATCAACTAAAAAGAGAAACAACTCCAATAGAGCACCAACTCTAAATACAAAACTCGGCTCGAAGATCTCAGCACCAACTGAGATGTGAGGAATCCAACCCCTAAGTACAAGAACCAACTTGTAGACAGAAAACAATATGTCAACAAGTATGTGACCTATCTATACTGCAACACACATATGCAGGTGACCTGGCTATAATGCAACATGCGTCTGTATGTGACCTCCTCCACTGTTAGCCTGCGTGCACCTTCAAAAAACTAGGGCATCCATTAATTTTCACTTCTGAAACTTTCCTGCCTCTGTCACATCCACCAGTAACCTGTCATTACATGCAACTTGTCACTGCAAACATCCTGTGCCATACATACATAATTATAAATAACCTTCAACCAACTACAAGTATCTCAAGAGTGTGAGTTATATGAACCATATCAGAATTTTACCATACATGAGAGTGTTGCTCATTCAAACAACCAACCAATATAAACCACAACCAGATCACACAACAATCATACCAAGAGTCTTATGCATGTCCCTAATGCATACATAATCATATAATATAGTTATTCCTCAACCATATTAGAGCTATACCAAACATGAGAGTGTTGTTCACTCAATCATCCAACCAACATATACCATATCCAGATCTCATAACAACCACAACAAGAATGTCTCAAGCATTCACCATATCATGATCTAAACTAAGCATCAAGACAACATATAACCATACCATAATTTCTATAGCAGATATGAACCTGTATAATGATATCCTAGGAAATTTCTTTAGACTTCAGGAACCTAACACTAGAATCCATTCAATATTTTCTTGACCTTTTCAAATATATGTGACCTGTTCTAATAAACAAAGCATATGTATGCCCCCTGGCCTTCTGCAAACTGTGTATGTACATGAACTAGTCCACTCTAGCCCGCCTACAGCTTCAGAAAACTAGGGTTTTTTGAATCCTCTTATACTTTCACCATCAAACTTCCTTGCTACCTCAGACTTGAGAAACTTATATGCATCCATGAGTACCTGCAATGAACCTTTCACCAAAAATCATTCTTCAATATGATCAAAATATTCTCACCATAAGAGACCCTTTCTCTCTTATTTATAATCTCCAAGTAGCTTCTTCTAGGGGTTATCTTCTAACCAACTTTACCCAACTTCCTTCTTTTAGGTCTAACCCACTTCTAACCACTTTTTCCACTTACAACCACTTTATCCACAAATAGTAAACTCTCCACTTCTAGTTACAACTAATTTATTTTCTTGTTGAAACCACTTAATCCATGACTAACCACTTTGACTGGTCAACTTCCTCTAGGAGCTTCTATAATAATTTGAATTTTTTTTACCTTCTAGGGGCTTCTAGATAACTCATGAGGGTTTTGAAACTCTGCATGGGAAAAACTCTCTAATCGTGAGGAGTTATGTGATGTTCCACATGTCACCAAAAATGGAATGAAGAGAACTATCCATCTAGAGTAGTCTCACTTGCAAATTCATTGATATTCATAACATTATTCCTCAACCAAACTTGGTTTCCTTAACCACACATCTAGGATTATTTAACCACTTAACCATTTGGACTTCGCAAAGCGTCTTCCCATGAGGGATTTCACCATAAGGGGACCACTTTGGAGTAGATCCATTTGGTACTTCATACATAGAAATATGACATGATCATCATCTGACTTGAACATGACATCAATGATACAACTTCCTCCTATCAATCATGACATGACATCAATAATACAATTTCCATCACATGACATCAACCTTTACATCAATGACAACACATCACTATGACACCAATTGACATCAAGTCTTTGACATGAATTACATCAATGACTACATAATCCAACAATCAATACATAAATGATACAAACATATCACTATGACAATACTGGACATTAACCCTTTGACATCAATCCCTTGACATCAATAAAAACATATTCCAATAATCTCCCCCTTTGGCATTGATGTAAATACCAACATTGATGTCAACACCAATTATTGATGGAAATACTTAGACATGGCAATTCTCATGCTTCCTCTGTGATCATTTCTCCTCATTAATGCTCATATCGCCACATAAATGTGACTATCTCTCCCTGTTTGACATCAATGGAAAAGGGTATATCTCTTTGGGGATACTCCCCCTGATGGAACTGTCCCTAAGGCTACTCCCCCTATCTACATTGTCCTTTGGGTGATTGTCCATGTATCTAATGAATCTCTCCCCTTTTGACAAAGGATATCACTCTGATGCAATATTGATGGCATGGTTGCTAATTCTTCCTCTTTCTATCATATCTCCTCCTGGAATCATACCCCTGTAACCAATCAAGGGAAAAAGAATAACTCCCCCTGTGGGTATATCTCCCCATGTCTTCTCTACAAGATGTTGTGTAATCATTGTGAACAATCTGCTACCACTGTATTATGCCTCTGTTGTAGATGCTTCTTCTCTACTAGAACACTGATCAACTGCTCAAACATACTGCATCAAGGGAAAAATGATTTTTGGACCTTTCCACGCATCTTATAATCATCAATCAATATGTACCTATAACATCAACAAGTGCATCAATCATGCACCAAACTTGAATCACCAACAAGTGCATCAATCATGCACCAAACTTGAATCACCAACAAGTGCATCAATCATGCACAACACAACCTGTCACAACAATCTCATCAACCACATCAAATATATTCACCAATATCCATCACCAAGACAATTCTCAACCATATGCACAATATCACCAAGATGTGCATCAACCAAGACTACTCATGTACCACAATCAAGATGTGAAAAAAATATATCCATACATATATGCTACATCATCCATGTTCCAACTTGCAAGTGCCTCTAACAATGTACAAAGTGTGTACCAATCATGCATCATCCATAGATAAAGATGTGACTCATGAAGATGTAATAATATCACCATAACATGTGCCAACCATGCACATCGTCCAAGTACCATAGATCATATATCATGAAATGTATCTCACCCATATGCCAAGAATATGTGTTGGATGTGTACCAAACATGTACTTCAAACATATACTAAAGATATATGCCAATGTAACCAACAAGATTCCTCTATCAATGCATTGATACCAATAACATCATCAACCATACAATATGAAAACCATGTACCTCATACAAGTGTCATATGATATGCCTCAACCAACTACCATGAACTATATGCCAATGTATCCAAGATATGTGCCACAAATGGATCTCAACAAGTAGACCTCAATCATCAAGTGTCTCAATAATATATCACATCAGTCTCAATCATACCATGTACCATATCATAATATCAAAAAGATGATCATCAACCTACAACCATCACCACCATGTACCAATGTGCCAAGCCATGTATACAAATCATGTGTCAAGAAAACTCATCAAAGTGTACCAATCATCAACATCTCAACTCATTAGCTAAGTGTCTCATTCATGTACCCAAAGATGTACATAAACCAAATCAAGACATTCAACTAGTATGCCTCACACAATACATCAATCCATGTGCCAAAACTTTACCAACAATATGTCTCAATATGTATCTTCAAGCATGAACCAATATTACCAAACAAATGCTTCTCACAATACATATCAAGATATATCGATGGATCTCACATATGTACTAGCCATGTAATGCAACAGATCTTCCTCAAAAACATTCACTACAACAAGTATAATGCAACAATAACACCTCTAAACGTGTACCAAGTATGTCCCGCAATAGATCAATTATATACCTCTAGCTAGTACCACATCACCCATGATATACTTCATAATCAAGGTACTGTAACCTCACTAATAAAATACATAACATAGGCAGCATTGTACCTTAACATAAAATGCCTCATTCCACACACTAGGGTTAGTACCATGCATCTGAGATAGGAATCAATCATATGCTCCAAAGATAAACCATATATCATCATCAAATATTCGTCAAAAACACATAAAAATATGACAAACTGAATCATATCATCTCACACCCTGCATAAACTATGTTATTTCATCAAACCATGCAGCAAATCATCTATACACCCCTCTTTCTAAGGGATTTACCTCATGTTTGTGGTCTGTTCATAAGCCACCTCACATATGTATGTGACCTTTACATACACCAGAGAGCTTATGTATGCAACTATTCCCACAGGAACCCACGTATTCCTCAAAAATGGCTTAAGCTTGAGCTTCCCTCATGGCTGCCCTTGGGTTTTGGTTGTTTAGTCTTCTTCATCCACTTTTGAGAGTGTCCCAGCTTCTTAGAACTTGTACTCTGAGCTTCCATCCTTTCAAAATTATCTTCCTTCAAAATTTCATGTGCTCTTCTTACCATATTATATGAAGCACGCCTCATTGACTGTTTCCTTGAATTCCACCAATTCCGAGCTTTGTTTCCAAACCCACTGCATTTGTAACATCTCATGGTGTGAGAATGAGCAGTAATGTGTCCCACTTGATTACATCTCCAACATTTTAGGATGTTATGGAACCTTCCAACATCCTTCCTTGCTTTGAGGTGTCAAGATGGCGTCTTGGTGTCTTCCTTGCTTTGGTCTTCTGAAATTTTCCTTGCTTTGTGTAGGTTCTTGACTTGCATCTTTGCTTCCACCTTTTGAGAATGAAGGACTTACCTCATGCTTCTTAGAAGTGATCGCTTCAAGGTGTGCAACTTCCTTGTTGTATTCAAGACCTCATTTATCATTTGGTGATATTTGACTATCCAAGATTTCATCCAATATTGTTGAGTTGTTCATGAACTTGATATGAGCATTTGACTTCTGAGATCAACTACTTCTGCTTCCAACTTATGACATGGTTCTTCTTTTTCATTTACCTGAATCTTCAATAGTTCTTCGATTCTTTTGGATTCTTCAAGTCAGGTCTTTAAATTGACATTGATTTATTTTGTTACTTTAAGGTCTTCAAGGATTTTTCTAAGCTTGTCATATATTTTCTTCTTTTCTTCTTCTTAACTAATGATATCATTCATTAGTTTCTTGATCTCTTCTTTTTCTTCTAATTGAGTCCTTTTCTTGGTTGTTTCACTTCCTTCTTGTTTCTTGAGAATTTGTTTTAGTGCCATGAAATTCCTTTGGTACTTATCTATGGCTTCCTTAGTAATTATTTCAAGATCCTAAAAAGTATCTGAATCATCTTCTACTTCATTTCTAACTTCTTCTAGAGAATCTAGAACTTTATCTTTGAGCTTCAACAAATCTTCTTCTTCATTTACAAGATAATTGTTAGTTGATTCTACAAAAACTATTTCTATATCTTCTTCTTCATTTGCAGAAGAACATTCAACATCATTGCATTTAGAATTATTGCAACCAGGAGAGTATTTACCTTCATTGATGATTGAGTCTTGATATGCCTTCTCTAGCTTCAACCATAGGTCCTTGGTGAAGGTACATTTTCCTATGCTTTCTTTGACAAAACTTGGCACAGACCTCCTTGCCCTCAGGCCAAGATCCGTGCAGGATCTTAACTAAAACCATGCCAAGGGTCAATTAAACCCTTTGTTTAATCCACAAAGGACTTCAGGTTTCGGGAGTTGGAGAGTCCCGATGTATTTTCATAGCTCTTGGCAAATGCCAAAATGAAAAGTGTCAACGAAGGTTGACTCCTTCAATGCGTCGAACACACGTCCACTAATTTTGGCTTTTCAGGACTTGAGCGAATAGCCACAGTCATTCCTCTTCCCTTATGATTCCCCGAACTCTGAAATTTCTCCTTTGGCGAGATCGATGGCTGTCAGCCTCCCTCGATCCAATTCTCAGACCTTTTCAAGATTCCACGTACCGGGAGTTTGAAACTCACAATTCCAAAAATCACTTGTCTCCTCTACTTCCTGAACTACGAAATGTCTAATTCCTGAAATTCCACTTCGCTTCCTCCATGACCACAACCCTACTCCAAAGACATGTCACATTTCATGACTTTGGGGGTTTCAATGCAAAGTTCCCTGACTCCTTGTCATCGGAATTGCCAAAATGCCAAACCCCGAAATGCCGAAATGCCAAAATTCCACTCCAAAGGGGAATCAACGGCTCCTATTGCTTCTAATCCAACAACCACTACTCCTCCTGAGCTTTTGGGTGATTGAAAAGGTACTCGTCTTAACCCCTTTTCTTATTTTCAATATCTGATGGTTCTCGGGTCTTCGACACTTCTCCACGAAGTATTTCTACCATTCAATTTCACACTTGATGATTCCTTTCGCGATTCGGGAGTTAGAGTGACCATGGGTTTTGGCCTACACTCCATACTTATGAACCCTGAATCCCTGAAATGATCTATCAGCTCAAACTGACCACAATCAACAGTTTGTGTTGACTCTTGATGTCAGGGTGGTGGATTCATCCAACTCCTAACCACCTTACAGCTCCTTGAGATCCTACGGTCCTCGTGATTTCACGAGTTCTCCACAGAGAATTCTGACCACCCGATTCACTTCTCAATGACTTATGCCCAAATGACTTGGTGTTCTCCCTCATGAACTTGACTTCTATGAGATGATTTCGGTCTTCATATCCCTTTGAACACTTCAAAGGTGCTACCCCTCCTGAGCTTTCACTTGTAAACTCAAGCTTCGCAAAATGATCCCTGCTTGCACTCCTTGCAGCAAACCTTCAAATAACCTCTAATTATTTGAGACTCTTACCCTGTGCACCCTTTGCAACAATATTCCTTCAACCTTCACCTTAGTTGATAATTTCTAAGGCTTCAACCAACCTGCACACACCTTGCATGGCTCTGTGCTCCACCTGCACTTCTGTTGATTATGAGAACAACAATATCTCTCCTGAGCTTTCTGAGATAAAACTCAGATCCTCGTCAATGCATACCTTGCAGACGTTCACTGCACTCTTTGTAGGAATTCTCAGGAAGAGAAACAATTGAAACTCATTCTTTTCCTCTCATAGACTTCATACACTCATCATGAAATCATACACCTGAAACAACATTGAAACAAATGCATAACAGAGAAAATAAAATAATTGTAAACATACCATTTAACAAATGTAAACAGTAAGCATCATAACACCATGAAAATTGAGTCAAAGTTTCATATATTAACTAAAGTTCTCCTGTACATGGGTTCTTCTCTACAGCTCTCTGCTACAGCTCTACAGCTTATGAATTCTGAATGATCATAAAATTTATGTTACAATGATACAAGGGTGAGGGTGTCTATATTCGTTTTCCCTCCTATGCTTCTAAACTGTCTAATCTATTAAATCAAATCTACCTACTTTCATTAAACAGATTTAAATGCCTATTACATTCGATGGATGAGAATAATTTCTCCAGATATGTTCATATCTCCAAGACATAAATGTAAGTATGATTCTCCTAGCTATTACATTAATGCTTCAGATTTCAAAATTCAAAACATTTTCATAAAAACGTGTCCTTTTTGCATTTGTGCATTCAATTGTTCCTTTGACTAGGCTCATGCTTTGGCTTTCTATGATGCTCTTGCATCATACTCCCTTGCTTGAAAATTTTCATGAAATCATGTTCATGAGCTCTTGCATGGTCTGTCCATGCCTATGAATTGTTGCTTCATCCTCCCAACTGGCATCTTCAACTGGATGTCCTTTCCACTTGACCAAGTATTCAAAATACTCTTTCCTCCTAGTCTTTTTGCTAATCCTTTTGTCAAGTATGCCTTCTATTTGTGGACTTTTAGCTACAGGCATTTGTTTTGTCCATTGAACCTCTTTCTGTTCCTCCTCTACTCCTACTTCTTCAGCTCTGTAAGGGTACAAATCTGCAACATTGAATATTGGTGAGATTCCGACCCCATAGGGTAATTCAATCTAATATGCGTTTGCCCAAAATTTCCTTATGACATTGCACGGTCCAATATTTTTCATCTTCAGCTTATTATATGTTCCCCTTGGGAACCTCTCCTTCCTCAGATGTGCAAGAATCAGATCACCAACTTCAAATTGAAGTTCTCGCCTGTGTTGATCTACTCTCGCTTGTATTCTTGACTTGAACTCTGCAATCACTCCTTGATTTGGCTGTGGAGCTTCTTCATTCCTTCTGCAAAGTCCTCTGCACTAACACTTCTGAATTCATTTTGTTTCAAATTTTGCAATTCAAAAATTCCCCTTGGCTGCATTCCATATACAATCTGGAATGGACTTTTCCCTATGCTTCTATTGAGTGAATCATTGTAAGTGAATTTTTCCTGTGGAGGAATGTGATCCCATTGACTGTGGTGTTCAGTCACTAAGATCCTTAGAAAATCTCCCAAGATCCTGTTTACGACCTCTGTCTATCCATCTGTTTGAGGATGATACACTGAGCTAAAAGAAAAACTTGTCCCCAACTTCTTCCATAAGGTCCTCCAGAAATTCCCTACGAACTTGGTATCTTGATCAGACATGATACTCTTTGGTAAGCTTGAAGTCTGACAACTTCCTTGAAAAACAGGCTCGCAATATGAGTTGCGTCGTTGGTTTTCTGGCATGGTATGAAATGTTCCATATTTGAAAATCTATCGACTACCACAAAGATTGAATCACATCCTCTTTGTGTCCTTTGCAGTCCCAATATAAAATCCATGCTCAGTGTGTCCCATGGCCTTTTAGGCATGGGTAATGGTTGGTATAACCCTGTGTTCTGACTTTTTCCCTTTGTGTGCTGACAAATTCTGCACCTGTCCACAAATTTCTTGACATCTGTCCTCATCCCTTGCCAAAAATATGAGCCATTCAACTTTGAGAATGTCTTGTCATGACCAAAATGTCTGGCTAATCCTCCATTGTGTTTTTCCTTCAACAATTTCTCCCTCATGGAGCATTTTGGAATACATAGATGATTTCCCCTGAATAATAATTCATCCTGGATCATGTATTCAGTCCATTGGTTTCTATCCCTGAGAATTGGATTCTCAGATGCATCATATGCCTCCTTGAAGTCTAGATCATCCCTATATATTTCCTTAATGTTATCAAAACCCAAAGTCTTGACTCTGAATTCCTGCATAAGAAAACATTTCCTGCTCAAAGCATCAACAACTTTGTTCGCAGTTCTAGAAATATGCTTAATCACAAAAGTAAAATTCTGCATGTATTCAACCCATTTAGCATGTTTTTGGTTCAACTTCTCTTGTCAAGTCACGAATTGTAAAGCGTGATTATCATTGTACAAAATAAACTCATTGGGAACCAAGTAGTGTCTCCATTTCTTCAGTGCTTGTATGATTGCATAGAATTCTTTGTCATATGTGGAGTACTTAATCTTCACTTCATTCATTTTTTCATTGAAATATGCGATCATCCTGTCATCTTGGCTTAATACTGCTCCAATTGCAAATCCACTCACATCACACCTGACCTGGAATGTCTTGTTAAAATCCAACAAAACTAGAATTGGTTGCTCAGTGATCTTCTTCTTCAGCAGGTTGAAACTCTTCTCTGCTTCCTCTGTCCAATGAAAAGATTTATGTCTTTTCTTCACCATATCCATCATCGGTGCACTAATTCCACTAAAGTTTTGGATGAATTTTTTGTAGAAGCTAGCTAAACCATGGAACATTCGTACTTCAAACACGCTCTTCGGCTATAGCCAGTTCTTAATTGCCTTTATCTTTTTCGGATCCATTTTCAATTCATTTGCTGAGATAACAAAACCCAAATAAATGAGTTGTGTCCTCATAAATGACGATTTCTTCATATTAATCAACAATTTCTCCTGCTATAATCTCCTCATTACTGCAACTAGATGCTTTAAGTGTTCTGCTTCTGTCTTGCTAAAAATTAATATATCGTCAAGATATACAATGACAAATTTCCCTATGAAATCCTTCACGACTTTGTTTATCAACCTCATGAAAGTACTGGGTGAGATCGGAAGA
>CBVK0100737052.1:698-21869 GCA_900067695.1 Picea abies
TCCCTCAAGATCAACGGTCATGACTTAATCATTCGTTGAGGTCACTTAAGTGATTAAAGTGACTGAAAACATCATAAAGTCACTTTTACATTTCGAAATTAAAAGACTCAACTTTATAAAATCACTTTATAAAGTCACTAGGAGAAAATTTGCTTGGTCACTTCCGCATGATAAGCGTTGCCATTGTAGAAGTACCTCCAAGCTACCAAATCCCAACAATTTGTGTGCAAATGCACATAAATATATCTAACGATTAAAAAATCATTTTATTGATTTAACAGAATATACACAGGAAGGTCACATAGGAAATCTTGATAAATTTTAGTTCTCAGACATAATATGGTAAGACAATTTTCTCAGTGAGTCCAAACTAATCCAAGGCCTACACAACTCTGCTAACAACATAGCCCAACAAAAACCTAACATTAATCAATCTGGCATTACCAAAGATTTGTGTTGTTTGTACTTAGCGTTGGCTTTCTGTAAAATATTATGGACATGTTGTCGGATGTGCTGAATCCATTCAATAAACTTGGTGGCTTTGTTGGCCTCGGATTGAGCATGTGATGATTCTGCTTGTGGATGCAAGGGGCAGCGCGACATCAATGTGACCCAATGGTTGAAATCCCAACCCCACCTGAAAGGGACTGTGGCCGGTCGAGCTATGAAGGGCTTTGTTGTAGCTGTGTTGAACATAGGGGAGACTCTCATCTTATGTGCACGGATGTTTGGTGTTGTACATGTGCAGGATATGCACGATCATTTTGCTGACGATCTTTGTCTGGCCATCAACTTGGGGGTGGAAGGCGGTGGATTTAGTGAGCTTGGTGTCCAACAGTGACCAGAGGATGGACTGAATTGTGCTTAGGAACCTGCTGTGCCGATCTAATATGATGGTTTGTGGTATCCCGAAGTGTACCCACACCCGTTCGAAGAAGAGCTTAGAAGTGGCCTCTGCTGTGATATTCTTCTTGCAAGCTGTTGGAATGGCCATCTTAGAAAACCGATCAACCACCACAAAAACATAGTCATTTCCCTGCTTAATTGAAGGAAGGCCCGACATGTAGTCCATCGAGATGGATTCCCATGGCTTCTCGGTAGTAGGCAGAGGGGTGTACAAGCCTTGCTTCTTAGTGGCTGGTTTGGCAATGATGCAGGCAATGTAGGACCTGATATACTTGTTGACATTCTGACGTAGTTTCGGCCAATAGAAATGCTTCTATAGTACTACCACGGTCTTTTCCATGCCATAATGTCCTACCATCCAACTGTAGTGAGCTTCCCAAATCAGCGTCGTGCGCTCGCTTGAAGGAACACAGACTTTGTCTTTCCACCACCCTTGGTCACTTGGTTGAGGGCCCATGCAATATGGGAGAACCACCCTTGGTCACTTGGTTGAGGGCCCATGCAATATGGGAGAATCCCATCACGAACTTGCGATAAAAGTTGGCAAGTCCTAAGAAACTTCGAAGCTCGGTTAGTGTGGTCGGGGCTGGCCAGTCACGAATGACTTGGATCTCGGCTAGATCCACATGCACACCATGCTCATCAACAATGTAGCCTAGGTATTGGACTCTGTTCATGCCGAAAGAACATTTTTCCAAGTTAGCATATAACTTTTGTTGTCGCAGAGTGTGAAGGACCTGTTGAATATGATGCAAGTGTTTTGCCCAATTCTTGCTAAAGATGAGGAGATCATCCAGATATACCACCACAAAAGAATTGATGAAAGGCCACAATATATCGTCCATCAATCTCATGAAAGTTGTTGGACGATATTCTTTGGACTTAAAAACAATCTTCCATACATCAGTCTGTTCTATTGGGAGCTGGTCGTAGCTAGACTTTAGGTCAATCTTATTGAAAAACTTGGCTCCCATGAGTTGGTCAAGAAGGTCGTCAATTCAGGGAATTGGGTACCGGTTCCGGATTGTGATTTTTTTAGGGCCCTGTAATCAATGCAGAGTCGCCAAGTCCTATCTTTCTTCTACACAAGTACAATTGGGCTCTCATAGGGTGAGGAGCTGGGTCGGATGTGCCCCTTTTGAAGCAGCTCTTGGATCTGTCACTTGATATCCTCATTTTCCATTTGAGAATGACGATAGATTGGCCCATTGGGTAGAGGTGCATTGGGGGTTAGATCGATTGAATGCTTGATCTGACAGTGCACTGGTACCCCGGTGGGTGAGAAGATGTCTTTGTATTCTTCCACGATCTTGTCCACCTGCTTCTACTGCGTGGAGAGGCCCTGTGCAGAGTCCATGGATGTGGTTGCGACTTTTTGTTCACTTTGAGTTTGAATAACAAAGAAGACATTTATAGTTGTGGGAAATGACCTTCTTGCATTGCTTAACAAAGATCAAAGAAATGGTGGTAGGTGGAGCTACCTCTGGTATTCTGTACAATTGCATACCCAAAGTAATAATGACACTGCGAGGTCTAGACTCATATACAACATGTCGTTTTGTTATGAACATAAATATATATAAAATAGATATAAATAAATAATGATCAATAATAATAACTAATACTCAATAACCGAATATGTTATGAAGAGACACCTTCCTGATGAATGGTCATGTCTGTTCATAAAAGGGCACCCCCCTACGAGGGTATATAAACGTCCCCCCCTTCTCATTGTAATAATCATTATCAATCTATATTTTATACATTCTTTTATATTTACAGTCCTACATGGATTATTGTGTTATATTCCAAGTATTTTGGATATTTCTTGTGTGAGCGAACTTTTGTTCGTCTCACGTTTCCACAAGTATGGTTGGCCTAAAAGAACATCACAAACTTCAAGGGGGGCAATATCACACAATACCTCATCCTTGAAGGGCTTGATGCCATAGGGCAGATGACATTGTTGGTTGACGCAGAGATCTCTTCCTTGGCAGAGCCACCTGATGGTGTAGGGCTACCTGTGTGGTGTCATCAGTAGGTTCAACTGCTTGACGACCTCTGTTGAGATCAGGTTCTTTTGACTTCCGCTATCGACAATGAAATGCAACAGAGCACCCTTCACCCACATCTACGAGTGAAAAAGGCGTTCACCTTCCTTCGGTTCTTCTGGTTCACTTGGTTGGACCTTGGTGGTAGCGACAATGGCACTAGGTTCTGCATCAATGATCCGCTTCCCCTTGTCTAGATCTGATTCAGAGTTAGAACTTGCTTCTAACTCTGAGGCTTTTCAGCTCGGCCACCAACGACTGCTTCGAGCGACATTCATCGGTGTTATCCCAGGGGATTTTATTGAATTCACACCACTTCCCAGTGTCTTTCTTTGTCTTCTCATTACCCTTCTTTGTTTGCAGCTTGGTGTGGTTGTTCTGAGGGGGTCCATCCTTGCTCTGTCCTTTATTCTGTGGGTTGGGGCCACCTTTTCCCTGCTTCTGCTGTGAGGAATTTGCAGATCCAAATGCCTGCTTCTTCTGATTAAATTTCTACTCGATTTTGACAGCATATTGATAAGCCGTGCCCAATGATGAGATGTCTAGAAACTCCATTTCTGTTTGGATGTATCTACGCAGATAACCGCGGTACTTGAGCGTCAGATGTCGTTTGGAGTCTTTGATACCCAGCTTGGTGCGCAAGGTATGGAAGATATTTGTGAACTCTGGTACTGTCTGGTCCTTTTCTTGTTGCAATGTGGTCCATTTCGTACACTGGTCATTGTAGCTTCCAATAGGGTAGTATTGTTCCTTAATAGCATCCCTGAAAGAATCCCAAGTGGGTGCGACCACAAATATTACAGATTCCTCAGTGACCATTTGCTCACAGTAAGTCTCCCACTAATCCTTAACATCGGGGACAACCTTAAGGAGCGCAAAGGTAATCTTTTCTCTATCGAAAAAATTATGGACCGAAAAATACCTTTCTAGTATATTCAACCATTTATCTAGGGCATATGCATCTCTCTGACCTTCAAATACAGGAATATCAAAACTCACTTGTACCTTGAAAGGGGCAACACCTCCAAAGTGGTCTCTTGACGAAGATGCGTCGGTTGTTCGCAGTCGTTGAGGATCTATGCAAAATTATCCATCATCATGTTTCTCTGTCATGCAAGGGCTTCCTCGAGCAACAATTTAAAAGGATCTCATGCTCCCTCGTCTCTCTTTTCTTCCGCCATCGAAGGTCGTCAGGGTCAGCGAGGACAATCTTGCAAGGGCTCAACTACTTCGAGTCCCAACTCCTTGTACCCTGACCTCATTGGGGACATGCACAAAGAAACAAATAAAGAGCAAACTGCTTTGATACCACTGATCTGGATTTATAAATGGAACGATATGAAATACAAATGTATAACAAAGAAACACATAGAGATGCAATAAAATTTGACTTATATTAATAAATAGAACATGTTGAAACTGCAAAATGCATAATGAAAAAAAGTTGCTCAAATGGTGGCAGCTTATCTCTGAGAAGAGATGTGACAGCTACGCTCATTCGCAAGAACATGATTACAATGAGGCTCCAAGAGGCCTTTTTAACATAAAACATAAATGAGAAAACCTTAAACATCCAAAACCCTAACCTTGGGAGATGAAACAGCAAAGGGTTTGTGGGCCCCGATGGGAGTAGTTGATACGTCAACTTCTCGAGGGCGTAACTTTTGCATATGATCTTTGTTTGGGGCGCTCGATACACCATTGGAAATTTCTAGCTGAGTACGCATTTCATTTGGACTAACATCTACCTCCAGATACATTTTAGCATTGTCGAGCCAAAAAAACATCGTTTAGGGCCTCAAAACGGCCCCGAAAGTTTGGGACCCAAAAAACTATAAATTTAGGGCCTCAAAACGGCCCCGAAAGTTTGGGACCCAAAAAACTATAAAAAAAAAACTACTAAAATGGAAAATTGCTCTTTGAGATAGTGGAATAGGTGGGTGGCTATCAATATCCACCTGGATCATTGCTAAAGCAGGTAAAAAAACCACAATTCCCTTCAAGTTCAATTCTAATTGGTTAAGGGATGAGGAGTACGTTGAGTTGGTCAAGGGGATATAGAATCAATTTGATGAAGATTCTCATGAATCAGCAACTCTCTAGTTTCATGGGAATCTAAAGAAAAGCAAGAAAATCTCAACTAAATGGGCTCATAAGAAAAGGATGAGAGACAAGTAGGTGCTTGTGAATGTGGAAGAGTAATTAGAAAAGATGTATTTTTACGATTTGGTAGGTTTTCCTAATGAGGATTTTAAATTGAAGGTAAAGGAATTGAAACAAAAAAGAAGAAAATCATTGGGTAATAAGGAGGCTATCTAGAGGCTCAAAAGTCAGGCCATATCACTAGATCAAGGGGGTAATGATACGAGGGTTTTTCATAAGTGTGTTAATCATTGTAAGAATGTAAATACTATTTGGTGAACACCAAGGTTGGAAGGATCAAAGGCAAAGTCTTTCGAGGACATTACTCGTTTCAAAGTAGACATTTTCAAAATATCTACAAAGAGGAGCAACAAGTGACGATCACTGAGGTTGTTAGGTTGACTACTGTTTTTCCTAATTTTGTAAATGAACATGAGAACCATATGCTTTTAGAATAAATATCCAAGGATGAACATCAACAAGTCATGCATAGTTTCTAGAAGGATAAGAACCCTAGGTTGGATGGTTGGCCTATTGAGTTCTTCGTGGGCTTCTATAAATTATTGGACACATATTTACTAAGAGTTATAAATGAATCTAGAACTTCAAATAGGATGTTAGAAACTTTCAACACTACAATCATTGGCTTGACTCTGAAGGTAGATAACCCATAGTCTTTTGATTAGTACTGGGCTATATCTTTGTGCACTTGCATCTATAAATTGTTTCAAAAAGGAGAGATATGTGAGTCAAGAGATTATTGTTAGAGACTGTCTAATGCACAGTTAGGAATTCCTGCTAGAACACAGATTCATGAGCCCATTGGGGTTACCCAAGCGGGGTTTCACTCAATTAAAAAATAGAAACTACCTTCATTGGTTATCAAATCAGATCTCTCTAAAGCATATGATTAGGTTAGTTGGATTTTACTAAGGATGGCCTTGCTTCATTTGGGCTTCAATGTGCATTTTGTGAATTGGGTTCTAAGTTGTGTATATTCAGTCTCATTTGCTATGTTGATCAATGGTTCTATGTCATATTTCTCCAAGCTTGGAAGAGGACTTAAACAAGGTTTGCACTTGATTCATCCTTTTGTTTCTTGTAGTGGTTGAAGCACATAATAGAGCTCTCTTGGAGGCAAAGCACGATGGTCAATTTAAAAGAATCAAAATTAGAGGAAATATCTATGTATCCCATCTTTTCTTTATGGATGATATCTCACTCTTTTGTGATGGTTTCAGGTGGGATGTGATGAAGCTTAAGGAAATCCTTAACCTATATTTTAAGGGTAAATGCATGATGATCAATGCTCAGAAGCCTTTCATACCTTTATCCAATTTGGAAGAAAAGGTTCGTTTTTTCTTTCGTCTCTTTCATTTTCATCATACAAATCTTGAGAATGGGGCTCAATACTTAGGTTTTTTGCTAAAGCCAAACGATTATGGGAAAAAGGACTAGCAATGGCTCATTTTGAAAGTTGAGAAGAGGCTCTATATCTGGTACAATCATTGGCTTTCTCATGGCAATAGGTTGGTTCTTGTTAAATCTGTTCGAGAGGCTATCCATGTTTACTAGATGTTACTAGCTTGTGTTCTTTGATGATGTTACTAGCATTGCTCTTTGATGATAGAATGATACCCCTTAGTCAGTGTGTTGTTTAGAGTTTGACTATCCTTGAAGGTCTTTGTCAATCTAAAAAGGAGAAAAATGCCTAGAGAGATTAGGGAGGAGCAAATGAATAAAAGTGGTGCTTGGACTTTTAAATGGTGCAAGTGAAGGAAATTCTACCTTAAGTGGTGTTGGTGGAGTGCTCTGTGATAAGCATCTGTTGAAATTTAAAGTAGGGCTGGGAAGAGGCTCAAATAATCTAGCTTAGGTGGTGCTAGTGGAGTGCTCTGTGATAAGCATGTGTTGAAATTTAAAATAGAGCTGGGGAGAAGCTCAAATAATCTAGCTAAAGCTCATGGCTTTAAAATTGTTCATCACCCTAGCAGCAAAGAAAGGTGTTCACATTATTAAAGATTAAAATCTTTGAAGACACCCTTGTTATAATTAATTGGATCAATGGATCCTCTTAGTTGAACAATTATATTTTAAGACCAATATATGATGAAATCATTCTTTTTTAAAGAGGTTTCCTTTGTTCATGTCTACAGATAAAAGGAATATGGGATGCAGACGCACTTTCAAAGGTCGGTCTTCTTTTGGATACGGGATTGTGGCACATTCAGGAATTTGTACATGGCCACATCTGAGAATATTTACATTCCTTTTTATTAATCCTTAAGAGTCAGTCTATTAGTTATATGTGCCATTGGAAGATGAATGTTTCTTGGTTTATGTAGTTTGCGCTTTGGAATATGCTTGAAAATTATATGAACATTGTTTTTTTACCTATTTTGGAAAGTCTGGAAAGTGTGGTTGGAATATGTTTTTCTTTAAGCATTTAAAGAATGTAATTTTTGTTGTATAATAAAATTACGAACATTTTTGAGGAAAAAAAATGACTCAATGGGTGAAATATTATAATTTGGTGAATGAAGCACCAAGATGGTTTATTAATTACGGTGAAAAAAGCACAATTGTGTTGTGCCGTTTCAAGTTATTAATTACGGTGAAAAAAGCACAATTGTGTTGTGCCGTTTCAAGAATGTGGGTTCATTCTGCATCGTTTCATTCCCTGCGGATCAGATAGATAACCCCGACCACTGTCATATCCGTGTACAACGTGAGAAGTCCATGTACAGATATACAACCCCGACCACTGTCATATCCATGTACAGCGTGAGAAGTCCATGTACAATTGAATCCTTTAAGTGAAAGCTCTCTTTAAACTTTTGACATATCTACGAAGGCACATAAGAATTATTTTCTCATTTAAGAAGTGGTGTTTCTTTGTAGCTATATATATAGGAAGGCTTTGATTGCTGAATGATGTTTAAGATTTTGATCAAATGCTTGATATCATTTTCAACCCATTTATTTATAGGGCAATGTACAACAATGCAAATAGGTGAAAATTGTTCTTTTGCAGCATCAACAGAGTTTCAAGTTCCAATTTCAACCTTTAAGGGAAACCAGGATTCTTACCAAAGTTGGGAAAACAATTCTCAGCTCTTGACTAATCAAAATTACTGTCACTGAAACAGATTAGGAATGACCAAGTTGTTTGAACGTTAATGTTAAAGCAGGGAAGACAGTTCATAAGAAATGCAACACGAATTGAAAGAAAAAAATCAACTGGCTCGAGCATTTAACTTTAAATGTTTTCTTATTACCAAGAATGCAAATTCACGAGTTTCCTGCTAAGACCTTATTAATCAGGATTTAACGTTTGAATTTCAAAATTAAAATTTGAACTTTTCCATAAGCATTTACATGAATGTACTCTACCTATTTGCATACATGCAAAGTGCTCATTTCATATAAAAGGATTACAAATTATCATTTCATATAAAAGGATTACAGATGATTGGCTCGGCTTCAGTAGAAAAAATGCTATCTAAAGATTACAGGCATGTTTTCAAATGTCTCTTTTTACCAGATAAATCGTAGCAGGAAGGCGATGTACGCATTTACAATTTGAAGAATCACAACCGTGCAGAATCATCAATGCAGCACTGTTATGCATAATCCCAATGATAAATAGTTGAAAAGTCCACTTCTAAAATTTAACTATTGATACGCGCATTTAGCCTCTGCCATGGTCACCCCTTGAAAAATAACAAACAGAAAAATGAAGGCAGAGAAATTTCCATGATCAAAGATGACTCAATTCAAAAGGAATTTGTTCAGAACTTGTGCATTCTATTATTGATGTATGTTGATGTTGTATTTTAATGACCTAATTGACAGTTTTATCAGAGGATTTTAACATGCAAGGATAAATTTAAATCCAATGACATCAGCATTTAAAGATTGCCCAACAACATAAGCTGACCTCTGTTGACCTCTTTGAAATTTATTGCTCACCAGAGTCACTGCGAACACTTGAAGAATCATTGTCTTGCAATGAAAATCTAATGATGCCGCAAAAGAATTCACCTAAATAGTAGGCAGTACAGATGGTAATCATCTGGGGATTGACAGTAGCAGTGTCTAGTGTGGAACGGAAACGATTAAGTTCAAATTTGTCAAAGAAAGGTAAAACTCTTACATCCACTAGCAATCCTATGCCCATTTAGGTTGCAGAAGTAACATCATAGAATGCCTTCAACGTGCCTATCTACAATGTTGGTCGCCTGACCAAACCAGCAGATAGCTTACAATGAAATAATTATTATATAGTGTTACTAGTCCAACAAACGGATTATACATTCACTATTATTAGAACATGCCCCAAGGAGTTGGCCACTGGTTATATAAGCAAATGTTCTTAAAATAGTTACTGAGCTCCAAGGAGATGAACTTTGGTTATACAATCAAAATGTCTTTAATTGTCACCCGAGTTATTCAAGATATTTCAGTTTGGCAAATTTAAGCCACCTAAGCCAATGAAAACCACAAACAGAGAGACCGCTTTCACTAATCTAAGAAGGAGAACATATATTGAAAAAAAATCTGGAGTTAAAAAAAATCTGGAGTTCAAATTTGTTTTATTTTAGAACCCAGCCCATTATGTAGAAATTGTAAGAAAGTTTCCTCTAGTAATGTTGAAGACAAGAACTGCCAAATGCTGGGGGTACCTGAAAGGTCAAAATGAACAACTAAATACCAAACATAGAATCTAGCAAAATGTGCTACTAGGAAGCAGTGAGCCCATCTCACTATGATTATCTGGCAAAAAAACCGACCTGCTAGTCCATTGACAAATTATTTACAAAAGGAGATTTTGAACCTCTATATAAATTTCCTAATATAAATATCCTCGTCCAATATAATCCCAGTCAAATGTTTTAGCCATATGTCGCTAATAATGTAGGAATCAATAACTTATAAAATATGTAAAGTTAATCACAAACGTTCTGCTCGTTCAAACCACCAAGATGCATACAACATTGCACTATTAATTATTATACAAGCACCCATCTCATCTTGTGCTGAAAAGACTTCTATATTTTCTGAAACAAATATAAATCTGAAAGGGGATTGATGATCTGTTTGAATAAAAGAATGTACTGCTCTATTATTAGAATGGAAATTGTACATTTTGCTCTGTTTCAAATACATAGTAAAATTATACTTGGCAATGAATGAGAATTTCACAAGAACCTACCTACAAAAAACAGCCACCTCCAACTGGAGAGCTCTTAAAAGATACGCAAGATACACAAATTCATACACTCATTCAAATTCTAAGCTTCCAAGAGCAGGCATCCATATGTTCTAAGTCTGATTGTATCACACAATCAGGCTACCACAGGCATTTCTCCTTGTTGTTCATCTGAGCCAAAATCACGGCCTCTTCCTCTTCCACGACCACGCCCTACAATACCAAGACAGGAACAGTATATCAAAACACTGGAAGATGAATTATCATTTACTTTGACCTCTACATCGAGAACAGCAACCATGTAGAAAGTTCTGATATACTTTTCTTACAATGCTTTAAACCAAAAACACAGAATTGGAAACCCTAGTATTTCAAACAAAAATCATACTGGCAGAGTCAAAACACTTAAATATGTTTTATCATCTACTTTGACATCTGCATCAAGAACAGCAACCATGTACAAAGTTCTGCCTGAAATTCGAACGATACTTCAAACCAAGAACAAAGTATTTGAAATCCTAGTATTTCAAACAATGATCATACTAGACTCCACTATGCACTAGCTCAGACACGTATAAACCCAGCCTGATATAGCCTGACAGGCACCTCTCTGAATGGAACTCACTGACCACCATCAAATCCAACATAAAAAGTTAAAATTCATGAAGTTAAACAAAGGAAGCCTGTGAATTCCTGTAATATAAGAACTACGATAGGTCAATCTGATATAGTCACTAAATGTAGAGTCTAATTCCTGCCTAATCATATTGACCTTTCAAGTGCAACAACAAATGCCCAGAAGAGAGCAGGGCTGTCAATCCACAAATTTTGATGGCCATTTAGATGCAAACAATCTTGGCACAGAAATATTATGAGAACCGTAAGAGCCTTGATCAATTTTTGTATATCAAACCAGTAAATGCATGTATATTAAAGGCAATGAAGATGATGAGGTGAGGTGAATGTTGTAATTGCTGATGGAATTTACCTAGAGCTATATGCTTCATGTTGCTACACCAGGGATCATAAGTCAGTAACTTCTTTGGGAAAAAATCGACGGTGCAAAAATGTCATTAAATTCAGAAAGAAATATTTTTATAAACACAAATAAATATTTTTATAAGCATTTGATAAAAACATGTCAAAATCCACCAAAGATTTAATCCCTATTCAATTTTTGTGCCTTCAAAACTAACATTTTTTTTGTCTTCAAAACTACATTTCATATTTGAAATCAGCCAAAAAATAAATAAAAAATTGATTGAATTCAAAGTTCAAATATGACCACTTATATTTGCCAAATGTGGTGAATCCAATTGGCTTTCTTCACAGCAAATTTCCATGAAGTTCACCATTGTGGTGTCTTCTGTTGCCAAATTTGCTTTGGGGTCTGAATGGATCTTAAGAAGAGGTTGATATTCAACGGTGAACAAACAAGAAGAATTGAAATGTAGCAAGAGTTCTGTGCTTATTAGTTATTTACAATCATGTCTAATGGTGTAGAGCATTTGAGGTTGCAGAAAATACAAAGCCGTCATCTTCCTGAAATTACTCCCTGTATTCAAAGTCAAGAAAGACAGACGGAAAAATAGTCATGATACAAAGAGCTTTCTGATGGTGCAATTTGGCACAATGTGCACCAAGGGGCATAACATGATACCAGGAGCTTTTCGTTTGAAGGAGCCTCCAAGAAAAATCCAGGGACAACGTGCACCAAGGGGCATAATGTCAATCAACAGGTCAGTCTAGTCGAAATCTGTCTAAAGTCTACGTTTTTCAGTTTACAAGGTACCATTTATGAGAGGACCCGTGGGATTGCAATGGGATCTCCACTATCCCCCGCTGTAGCAAATCTCTACATGGAGCATTTTGAGCATAGGACCATTGAGTCATCCCCTCTTAAACCTGATATGTGGGTCTGGTACATCAATGATACACACATAAAATGGCCTCGTGGTAGAGAAAACCTGAGCAAATTTGTGGAGCACTTGAATAATCAATTGAAACATATTCAGTTCACTATGAATTTGGAAGTAGATAATTCTATTCCTTTCCCAGATGTTCTCATTTCTAAGAAGGAGGATGGTTCTTCAGCTCATCAAGTATACCACGAGAAAATACACTCTGAACGATATCTACACACTGATTCCCATCCTCACCCATCACAGAAAATGGGTGTCATCGACACTTGACGACCAAATCCCTAAGAATCTCTGACGAAGAGAGCTTGGACCAGGAAAAGCTACACTTAACTAGGTGCTTCCAAAATAGGGGTTACAAGGAATGGCATGTTAAGAAGGCGTTTCAGATGGTGAAAAGGACCGCTGGAGCCCGTGAGTTCAATGAAGGAGGATCATAAGGTGGTGCTCCCCTATGTTCAAGGTATATCGGAGAAGATCACTAGAATCCTTAAAAGAAGCATATTGGAACCATTTTTCGACCTCCTAGTACTATTAGAAGCCTCCTCAGATCAGTTAAGGACCCCATGGACCCTAAGCTACAAAAAGGGGCTTATAGCATCCCCTGCTCGTGCAGTCTAAACTACATTAGTAAGACTGGGAGGTCTATACAAGTTAGAATTAAAGAACATAAAGCAGCAATTAATCATAATCGTGAAAAATCTTCAGCTTTGGCTGAGCACTCCATGAGAACGAAGCATCATATACGCATCAAGGACACGAAGTTTCTTGTAGAGTTGATCACTTATCCAAAAGACACGTTAGGGAGGCCATGGAAATCATGAAGGAAAACAATTGTCTTAATAAGGACAATGGCCTTAAGCTAAGCAGAGCTTGGCTTCCCATTCTTCAGAATCAGAACCTGTCTAATAGTTCCTTTGCTTAGTCTTTGCGTTGGTTTGCTCTCCTCTTGCTTCTTCCCGTGTTTTTCCTTTTTTAGCTTTGATCTTTGGTCCTTTTTTCATGGGTTTCCTTTGCTCTGTTCTGTCTTTCTCTACTCTCTCGTTTGCTCTCCTCTTGGTTCTCCCCTTGTTTTTCCTTTTTTAGCTTTGGTCTTTGGTCCCTTTTTGAGGGGTTTCCTTTGGTCTGTTTTGTCTCTCTACTCTCGTTTTTGTATTGGTTTGATTTATTTAATTTACATTTATTTTGTTTTCTATTCTTTACATTTATTTTGTTTTCTATCCTCTGTCCTTTTTTCAGGTTTATTATTATTTTTCCTTCATTGATTTTATCTCTTTTGATTTATTTCTTCAACCCCATTTCTTTTCTGAATTTTTTTAATTATTTTTATAAAAAAAAATTCTGTTTGCTTTATCTTTCCTTTATGGTTTTCTTTTTCTTACTTGTTTTTATTTTCTTAGATTTATGTTTTTTGTCTGGCTCTTCTTTGCCTAATGGTTAAGAACATGTGTTTCCTCTTAAGAGGTCACAAGTTCACCTCTTAAGAGGTCACAAGTTCAAATCCAGAGGGGGGTAGAGTATGTATATCTCCATAGACTTTACCAGTCAAATCGCTGGGTGGAGAGGGATCCCTTGTTCCACAAACAAAGGGGTGTCATACACCAATTTGGTGTGGCTTGGCCGTGACCTTAAAAATAGATTATTATTATTATTATTATTATTTCCTTCTTGTTTATATCTTTTTATTTTTGGTTTCTCCTTTTTGTCTTTTGTCTTTCCTTATTTTTATTTTTTTCTCCTTTTAACCTGGCCGACATTTGGTAGTTTAGGTTTCTTCTACCTCTAGGGTTAATTTATTATTATTAATTAACTGTTGTCTTTTTTGATGGTTTATGCATCTACATCTCTTTATCTTTGTTGGTTCTATCGATCGATTTTCTGGTCCTTATGACAGACTGCATATCACAGGTCCGAAACATCAATGAATTTTTTCTAAACACAGTGAATCCAGAAGTCTATACAACCAATGTTATAAAACTCGGACTTGGCCTCGGAATTGATCAAGGGTCAACTCGGACTCATAATGACTTGGACCAATCTGATTTCAAAGACTCAGTTTACTGAAAAATACATAAAATATTTAAATTTTAATGAAAAAATATATTGTAAAGATTCCAAACCATTAGAGACAAAATATGCAAAGTCTGATCATGAATATACCATGTAAAGGTGAATATATCAAAATGGCACCAAGTGCAACACATATCAGCAACAAAATACATAATCAATGAGCTTTAAATAGCCTCTAGAGCCAAAAAACATGCTACAAGCTACTGACCTATTACATAGTACAAATCATTGATCAACACAATCAATCATCAAACTCATCACCACTGCTAGAAATGGGATCCTCAGCAGGAGCTACAAAATAATCCTCTGGCTCAGAGTCTTCAGACTCCTCAGGGACATGTAACTGCAGTCAGAAGCACAAGCTAGCATGAGGCAAATGCTCAATGAGTGAGGTGTGAGGAAAATAGAGGAGGCGGAGTCTCTTTATAGTTTTTTGGTAGGGTTTAGGTTGGTAGGAATTAGGATTTTGTTTTTGTTTTTGTTTTTGTTTTTTTTAATTCGACTTTTTCAAGCACAGCCTACCAAGGTGGGTTCCAGGACTGACCCAGCCGAGTACCAAACTGGCCGAGTCATGACTCGGCTGATTTGATACCAAAACAGCCCTCCGAACCAAGCTACTAGCCAAGTCAATACGCTCAAGGATCAACTCGGTTGAGTTGACCAAGTCCGAGTCAACTCGATACAAGTTTTAAAACACTGGTTTTAATCACGGAGGGTATTCAATAAAGAGTCAGAATTTCAAGGTCTCATTTGAGGCTTAAAAATTGCAAGAGAACAGAAATTCTGGGAAATTATTATTCAAGGAGACTCAAAACCATGGTTGAGACCATTAAAGGCAGTTTTATTCATACTCGTGCAAGAATTGAAGTGTAGCAACAGAGGCAAAGGAGTTGCTTGAAAATTTTGAAGAGGCTCAGCTGACTCATATCATCAATTCATCAGATATAAAAATAGCATAGCAGATACTCATGTGAATGCAGCTAATTTAGTTGGAACTTGGTGATAGTGGAGAACAATTCCCAGATGGTTTTTGTGCCAACACACCTTGGCATTGCCCTAGATTGTTCACTGGTATGTACCTGATTTGCAAATTGCCACCATTGGACTTTTTTATGATATTCTGCAGCCTTCAATTTTTAAGAAAGTATGGAAGACAAACTACCTTTCCTTTAAAAGGTGACATTAATGTTTAATCAGTTTAAAAAAGTAGAGCAAGCCCATTATTGAATTATCAATATCCATATGCTTAGAACACAACTCGTCCAGAGGAAGGGAGAGAGATATATTGGCTTTGACATAAATATGATGTTTAAGATCTGTGCCTTCTTTAAGGTTAGACAAAGTTCAAAATCACTTCTTCAACTCTAAGTGTAGATCAAGTTGGTTGATTGATTATCCATCTTTATGTATGCATGGGAACAAATCACTTTTTGAAACACCTGACAAAAGAGATAATAAGAGGCAACCTCTCACAATTTATAATTTTATACTTCTGAAACACAAAGGAAACCAAATTATTGGATGGTTTTGAAGCTCAATCCCATCATTTATTATAGTGCTTGGTAACAAACTTTGCAAATAAGGCACTGGGCCCTTACTATAGGTTTTTTGTTTGGCGGCGTACAATTTATTATTTATACCGATGGAAGAGAGAGAAGGAAATTAACTTATTGTATGGTGTTGAAGTTCAATCCCACCATTTATTATAGTGCTTCGTACTTTTACTAGATTTCTTTCTGTCTTCTTTTTCACAAAGGCGCTGGTTTTGACAAGGAATGGCCAGATGTTCCCAGGATGATCAAGGAATGCCTAGCCACCCCAGGGGCATTGGAGGCATTGCAGAAACAACACCAACTTCCCAGGGGCGTGGGATATGCCCCTTCAGTGTGATAGTGGAGGGGAACGGTGGTGTTTAACCCATGGAAAAGATACTTTGCTTGCATGTGTTTATATTTAAATTTAGTGGAAGAAAGTCAAATTTTATTCATTTTTTTAATGTTCAAAGATTTTTTGCCAAGTCAATGATTCCAGACCCTGGCCAAGTGATTCCAGGGTCCATGTTCTGCAACACTGGTGCAGATTATGCTCCCTCACTTCGAGCAAAACATATATTGTAAAGTAACACAATAGATACATGTAATTCCTTAATTTAATTCACCTTAATTAGAGCACATATATTCAGATGATTTTCTTGAGAGCTAGAATCTCATTTATAGCTATGCAAAAAAGAAGAAAAAATACTCATGCAAGTTGCGCTTAGTGCTCTGCTCATCAGTCAAGTAGCTTGAAGACATTCAGGTGTTTGAAAGCAGCAGTTATGGCAGGGAAACATTTTGAAGGTCACATCTATTTTGTGAAACTGATGTGTGAAAACCAAGTCATAACCAAAAATATGATATACAAGTAGCAGTGACCATTGAATCCCAAGCCTGCATGTGATGGGGTTGTTCTGTATTTATAGTTTTATCCCAAGCCTGCATGTGATGGGGTTGTTCTGTATTTATAGTTTTGCAAGGTAGAAGAAACGATCCTTGTATAATTTGTGCTTAGAGTTGTGTCATTTTCATTAGTCAAGTAGCTCAAAAAATCCAGTAGTTGTGATAGCAGGGAATTATTTTGAAAGTTGCATCCAATTTGTGAAACTGCTGACTGAAGATGGCAACTGTAACTAAGAATACCGTAGGCAGGAGTGACCAAGAAATATCAAGACTGGGTGTGACATGGCTGTCCTAGATTTGAATATTGCATGCTCTAAATTACTAGTGTTGTTCGAGATTCCATTAGGAATTTGAAGTGCTTGTATATGACAGTTGAGAATAGAATCAGGGCTATCCTAAGAGAGCAGTGTTTTATTGTATTCGTAAACAATTCCCGGTTTTCTCAAGAATTAGTATTTTCGTTGTAATATCCATTATTACATACTTTGTGTTTGTAAAATGGTCAACCTTGGAGTTTCAGAGTCATGTGGACATCAATGCAAAGTTATGGTTCCATTAAAAGATCTTTGAGGTGATCTTAGATGGGGTTAGGAGATTATAAGACACATTTTTTTTATCTTCGACACTTAGATTTTGAAATTGACCCAAAAAATTTGTTGCTCGGTCTATAATTCTAAAAATCAAACACTAAGCATCCCTTTGCTAAAGTTATAAATAGCTTACTAAGGAAATCTACAACAATTAAATACACTTCAGGCGCCAACAGTTATGTGGCACAAATGATTTTTTAACAGTTGTACAACACCGCTTACATTAAAGACAAATTGAAAATTTAACCTAAAATTTGGCAAATCTTGTTTCCAAGATTTACATTAGCAGTCTATTATTGTTAAATCAAAATATAGATACCTTGTTGCTAGCGTTACAAATAAGATTACTATCATAAAACAGAGAGCCAGTTCAACAAATCTTATTACGAGGGGAGGTCCTGGCTACAGCTTTTAGAATCTCAAGATCCTTGGTTTCATCATCAAACAACAAATTCAAGTCCAAATTGTAATCATTTGACATTCACCTATTCATCTCTAAAACATAACGATTTGCCAAGGGGATGGTGTGTTCAGTGGCCAACAGGAATCCAATCACCTCGAGGCTTGTGCTTAGAATTGCCACTCAGGGGTTCCCCAACCTCCATTAAAAGGCTTTCTATGAGACAAAAATAGACAGTTCTGTCCAATGGCTTGGCATACCCCACCAATGACATCTAAAGCTTTGTATACCCCACGCCAATGACAGCTAGAGCTTTGCATACCCCACCAATGACATGTAGAGCTTTGTACACCCCACACCAATGACATCTAGAGCTTTGCATACCCCACCAATGACATATAGGGCTTTGCATACCCCACCAATGACATATAGGGCTTGGCTTGGTATAAAATATCTTCAATTCCATGTTCCCCTTCTATAGGATATTTAAATAAAGATAACTTAATTAAGAGAAATGACTCATGGTGACTCTGCCTAGTTACCCATCCTAAGACCAAATTAGAGATACATTGTTAGAAAAAATGAATCTATATGCCATCTAAATAGCAAGTGAACAAGAAGAACAGACATATATACAAAACGAATATCAGCCTGTCAAATTGCTAAACATGTACAGCCTGTCATGACTCAAAATACTAAACATATGTACATGATGTAAAATAAAAAGCTTATGAGCAACTGCCAACAAGAAACAGTGGTCTTTAAACAAATGTTAGAACCAGCAACATCCAGGCACAAAAAGATTAATATCATGGCCTTATAAAGGCATTCTTATGTGCAAAAAACTTTGTACCCACCTGCATCTTGCTGGGCTTCAAACACACCATAACCTCTCCCACGGCCACGATAGCCACGACCCCTTCCACGGCCTCGACCTCGGCCTCGGCCTCGGCCTGAACCGCGGCCCCTTTCCCAGTTTCCATCACCGTAGTATTCACCACCCAAATTGCCATTACCTGAAATAGGGATAACATTTGCCATGAAATTCAACAAGGACTTACTTTAAAGTACCAAAAATCTGTACAATTTTCAGTCAATGGCAATAATTTTCAAAATAGCTACGCACCTCTTGCTCTACCTCTTCCCCGAGCACCACGCCCCCTGCCTCTTCCACCTCCAGGAGAACCCTCTACAACAGTAAATGAGAAAATAATTGAATCAATGCACAAGAATATGTTAAATATTCAAAATAAGGTAGAAGCCAAAATCTACAATCCTGAAACAAAAATAAAAATTATTGTGATCACCTCCATCGTATTCTAAATCAGTCCATGGTTTAACTTGATCTGCTGGCAATGGTGGCTGGTATCTAAATTAGAAAGCTGAAGATTGTTAGAGGAAATAAAATACAAAAAACAGTACATTTTCAATAAGCAGACACGATAAATTCCTGTAAGAAAACAGACAGCTATGTAAAACCATTTACCCTGTCGAGCTTGTGTCCAGTTCCTTGGTGGATAATGTTATTGTAATCATGGACACATGTCGTGTGGTTTCCAGCCTGCAATTGAATCCATAGAACAATAAATTGAAGATAATTTATAAACATATAAAAATCTAAACCACCTATAACATTCAGCAAGCCTGAAAGATATGCTGCAGGCCCAAGAAACAGAACACAACAGGACTCCTCAAATAATACTTACGGAAGAAGTCCTTCCTCTAGTGGCTCCCATGTATCAGTTATATCAGTTGATCCAATAATTGTATTTTGATGAAGGTCGGGTATCCTTCTCTGCAGGGGACAGTTATGAAAACATTTTTGACACAATGCCCTAAAGCTTGAATTGAATTGAACTCAGAATAAACACTGTACTAACCCAACTAACCCGTGAAACCTGCAGCTTAACTCATCAAATATATTGATGTGGAGTTTCTGAAAAAATTTAATAATATCTATCCTATCAAAAGAGGTCGGCAATAACCATGACAAACCTTGATTAACTCAGCAATAGTCACAGTCTTGTTGATTGCCCTCCCCATAGCTTTCAGAACTATTTCAGATGATCCTTTATCCTTAAAAATAGCAGGAAAAAAATTATTAGATTTGGTCTTTAGAAAATCACATATAACACAAACAAACTCCTCAATCAGCTTATTTTCTTCACAAGATCATACTTACTTTTTACATTGCTACTGTGTTGAATTTACACACACATGAAGATGAAATTTTTGCCAGAACTTATACAATTCAAATTGCATATGTATATGTATTTATAACAAAATTTGTCCCAAAAATGGATGGCCAAGGATGAGCCTTAAAAATAGCAGGAAAAAAATTATTAGATTTGGTCTTTAGAAAATCACATATAACACAAACAAACTCCTCAATCAGCTTATTTTCTTCACAAGATCATACTTACTTTTTACATTGCTACCGTGTTGAATTTACACACACATGAAGATGAAATTTTTGCCAGAACTTATACAATTCAAATTGCATATGTATATGTATTTATAACAAAATTTGTCCCAAAATTTTTATATATTGACAGAAAGATTTAAAAGAAATTATGTGGTACTCATGGTAAAAATAGGCTAAGCCAAAAAATGTATCACCTTCTCTAAATTTGTTAAGGACACCTACTTAAACTTTACCCTACAACTAAATAGTAAATATAGAAAAGCCAGGCACGCCCAGCTAAAAATGGGCATTATTTATTTAATAATTTCCATATAATTTGTGTATCTTATTTGTTTACTTGTGAGGAGTCAATTTGGACAAGTAAAATACAAGCATTCCCAAACAATCTTATGCTATAGGCGTCCTTATGTCAAGGGGCACCAAAGACATCCCCCAACTGTCCATGGGGCAACAGAAACATCTCTCATTACATGAGGGCATCCCCATAGAGAACAGGTCATTTTCCCTAATCCCAAAGAGATGACAAAATGCAGGGAATGCATTCCTTAAGGGATGAAAGGAATCTTAATGCTTAATAAGAAATTCCCTTTTCTGCCATCGTTTGTAACATCTACAAGAAGGAAGCAAATATTAATGAAACATTTTATGATGACAGCACCTTGGGTTAGTGAGAAATCTATCAAACCAAACTCTAGTATGAGAATGACTTGTTAGGTGTGAAGGTGCTATGATTATAAACATCTTATTTCAGATTACTCAACTCTTAGTAAAGGGAACTATCAAAGGAAGACCATAAAAAATGGCACAATAAAAGAAAAGCAGCATTCATACCTAGCAATTTCGGGCCATCATGAAGCAGTCACTGATATTAAGAGAAAGATAACAAGGAGATTGAAAATCCAAAAGGGTGAGATATTTCAGAAACTTCAAATTTCCAAGATTCATCAAAAACTAAGAAATGGAATATTTTTTTATATATTGACAGAAAGATTTAAAAGAAATTATGTGGTACTCATGG
>CBVK0100737053.1:0-17095 GCA_900067695.1 Picea abies
GCTATCACGCGCCTAAAACGGAGGTCATATGCAAAAGTTATGACCCTAGGAAGTTGAGGTACCAAATTACACCAACTTACCCATAGGGGCCACGTGACTTTTGGCGTTTCACCTTCTAGGGTTAGGTTTTTGGATGTCCAGGATTTTGGAATTCATGAGTAATATGAAAAGGGCATATGGAGCCTCATTGTAATCCATTATGCTCTGACGGATGCGCATAGCAGCCACATCTCTTCTCAGAGATAGCTACCACCATTCAAGCAAGTTTCAGTTCTGCAATTTTACAATTTCAGCCTATTTCATTATTTAATAGAAGATATTGTTCACTAAATATTTGTGTTATTCTTCATATCTCTGTGTTTATGGTATTCAATCTATAATCAGTTCGTTCCACTCCTAAATCCATATCAAAAAGAATGTGAACAGTTTTCACAAGATAGTGAAAAGCCTTTTTAATCAGATCCTCCTATTCAACCAACACTGTTATCTTAAGATTTGCGACAATATTCTATGTAGAAGCCGGTGAAAGAGGCATTTCCCCTTCAGGTCTCGGATCAAGGACTTTGGATCCAACATTCCCCTCTGCCATTGGCATGCTGGGCAAATCAAGCTAAAGAAGTCGAGGTATCGGAACAAGAAAAAATAAAAGCTTCAGATCAAGACAATCTAGGAACCACAAATACCCTAACACCTGCAAATGAAGTTTGGACGGTAGTCAAAAAGAAGAAGAAATCACATGTAACATCACAACCAATAGTAACATGAAGTCAGGCCCACAAGTCAGTCAAAAAGGCGAGCTCTTTCCCATAAAGTTAATTTATATGCAGTGTCTCTTCACTTTTATCCTCAGAGTCTTTTTCTGAGTGTATTCAATAAGGTTGTTCTATTTGAAGTTTCCATTTGAGTATTTGAAATAGTCATTTGTGGTTTGGAGTAGTTGTATGTTTGAGGCCCTGGATTGGCCCAAAATTTCTTAATTTTTGTAACTCCCCCACGTGCTACGGCCGCACCTTTTTTGATAATATAATCTCCCAGTTTTTGTTAAAAATTAATAATAAACATTTTGATTCACAAGTAAAAGAAGTATTGATGTGTAACACAATTAAATTATAATAATATATCATTATAACAATAATTTGTAATTGGAATCACTTAATAGGTAAACAAATTGAATTTCTTGATAAAATTATTTGTTAACAAAATAAAAATTCACCATGATTTATTTATTTATTTAAAAATATTATTTGTTTTAAAATAATATTGTTAAAATACGATAAATTAATTCATCTTAAAGGAACAAAAAATATATTATGGTAGAAGTTTCCATAAAACTATCTGCACTAAAAATAAATAAAAAATAAGGTAAATATTCCCCAAATGAGGTGTCTGCTGGCGGAGATGATCGCGCATCACAGTATGATGAGACATCTCAAGGATCAATGCTCTAGGTGTCATGGATCAAGGCTCATGATGTATGTGGTCTTGTACTAAAGTCTTGTGTAGAGGACGAGTGAAGTAATAAGGCATGTATGGTGGTTGAAGGTGAGCTCGATGGCTTGCATGCTTCAAGCTTCTCATGCAAGACCCCACATAATGTTGTTGTTAATGGCTAGGCGCTGCAATGAAGACATGGTACACCCCACGTTTATGAGCATGATGACTAAGGTGAGGTTAAATTGCTCGGGAAAGGATATGGATTCTATCGTGCTTCATCTCTACTCCTTGTTGTGGTATGCTCATGTTTACAACTAGTCTATTCCTATGAATTTTGCTCCATTTCCTCAGGCACATTCTATCATGGCTCCTTGTGGGAGAAAACCTTGTCTTTCCCCTGCCAGCTCTTTGTGTGTTGCTAAGGCGGCCATAGTCACAGCTGAGTTTTATCAGGACTTTGTCCCTCAAGAGGACCAAGCGACCATGCTTGCACTAGAAGCAGAGGTAAAGATGGTAAGAGAATTCAAGGAGGATGAGGAGGTTGAACATCTGGTGGGAGGTATATTTCTGGACTTGGGTTGTACCAAGACCCGAAATTCCAAGTTTTATGGGACCTTGGAGCTATACTAGCACACCAAAACAATGGTGGCTATGGGGATGTTAGCCAAAGATCAAGATTTTCACCAGTTGAAGCACTGTATGGAGACTCTGGAGGCGCATAATGCTCATCTCATCTTTGTGGTGACCTGGATAGCAAAAAGACATGGTGGCTCCTTCCAGCTCCCTAGCGTTGGTCGTCTATGGGCAGAGTCTTCTTCTACTGTTGTTCATTTGGATGTTGTTGTCCCGTCGACCTCTCGGGTTCTTCATGCCACTAGCTAATATGATTTTCAGCTTTCTATATACAGTCTTGTTCCAATTTTTGTATGTCCAAGTCATGGGGAATTTCATAAGTGTCACTTCAAATTGTTGGTTAATTGGGAACTAAGACTGGTTATTTTCAAATTTTGGCATAATTTCCCCACTAGGGCAGGCTCACAAACTTGCCATCTCTTATTTTTAGAAGTTTGTCTGGGCATTTCTTGGTATTTGAACCACCACAGACATATATGTATACTTTGTCAATATTAATATAGTTCCTACTTACAAAAAAATAATAATAAGGTAAATATGTCGATTTATTAACTTCTTCTATTTGTAATTAGAAACGTCACATCTAATAAAAATAACAAACACACGACATAATCCATATTAAATGTGTAAAAAAATATTATTTTTTTATAATATTGAAATTAGATAAATTATTATTGTTAAATATTAAATAATAATGAAATTGAATAAGGTAATCTCATAAAATCTTTAATTGTAGTGAAAGTGAGAACTTCCAACATGAAATTCACGTCACGGGAAACTCACCTGATACTTCCCCACATAGTGGATGATATGAGGTGCTAAACCGCATCCCCAGGGACCCATCTAGGCTCAAACTCATGACCTCTCCCCGACCGAAGAGTGTTCGCATGTCTTACCAACTGAGCCGACCCTTAGGGACGCAAAACCTCTTGCTTAATAAGACAACTTTTAACCAAATGGTCTAGCAAAACATATTGTATTTTTTAGGAAGAGGATCAATGTTATTGTTGTTGGGGTTGTTGTTGTTGTTGTTGTTGAAGACAGTCTTGGAGAGCATACTAAAAAAAACTCTATTCACACAAGAAAAAAAATTCACTTCTCGATGACAACAAGGGTTGGATCTCGATTAGCTTACCTGAAAGATGCACTTTTTCCTACCTGTTTATGATTTTCCGAGATCGAACAGGGCGCGGGGCAAAGAGCATACACAGATCTAAAAGAGTAGCAACCTGTAAATACAAAATAAAAAACCGAAATAAAACCAAAATGATACTCTGCAAAAATTTAAAATGTGCATATTCATGCTTTATACCTACGGATCTGATTGAAATGGTCGTATCTTGGGCAAACGGAAACCTTTTCGAGTGAAACGAAAAGTGTTCCTAACTAAAATGAGCGCTCTGGATGCAATGGAATAGTCCTCTCAGCCCATAAATGTATGAAAATGACAGAAAATGGAGATGAGGCAACCAACTTCATGATCTCGATCTACAACAGGAACGGGTCTTCAAACAAGCTCTGATACTTCCCCACATAGTGGATGATATGAGGTGCTAAACCGCATCCCCAGGGACCCAGCTAGGCTCGAACCCGTGACCTCTCCCCGACCAAAGAGTGTGTGCACGTCTTACCAACTGAGCTGACCCTGAGGGACAATGAAAGTGAGAACTTGATGATATGCTTATGTGGCATCCAATGATTAACTAATGAATAATGGTAACAAGGGGTGCATAGTGCCTAAACATTGAGTTGTTTTGTGAAATTCGATGACAAAATGTTCCCACCATTGTTTTGGTGAGATTTGTTAGAACTCTACTCGAGCTAGCTTCAACCTCAAAATAGGCAACTTAACTGGGAAATAGTTACCAGCAAGATGGAAACAATAAGGTTATACTAATAGGTCGTGGTTAAATGGTAGCATTTCTAGCAATCCAATGGTCTTAAATCGCCCCAAGGATTTTCCCATCTCATCGCTAACCGTATGAAGGGACTGAAATCGCGAGGAGAATAGGAAAGTAACGGGAATGGTGGTATTAAGTTTGAAACATAGGGCCTCAGAAATGAAAATGAGTGGGTCATCATATAACTTTATAAAACATACGAAATAAAATTCAATAGTGATAAGACAATTAGACGATGTTGAATGTAATCAATGAATGTTAAACTCCTTTTGCAAAACCTGTCAATGTTTTCAAGGTGTTGTAGGGCTTATGGAAATGTGGTTGTGACATGAGTGACTAATAGAGTGATCCTTTCATTTTCCACCTTTATAGTATATATTTTGTTTATTCGTGTGCTTCATGGGTTTGTGAGCATCATGTAGATATGGTAGGAGAAGCCATGTGACTTGTAGCAAAATTCAAATTGGTGGTGACTATTTAAGAGGTTGGGGACTTTGTAGAGTTGTCACATCCAAAAAAGAGGGGAGGCTTAGTGGGTGATGGATGGGTGAGTGGGGTTATAGGTGCCACGAGGTGGATGGAGCATGCGGCTTGTTTGCTCGCTATTTTGACATCTTTTACATCATCGGTTGGTCTCCTTTTTTTATCATTTTACCTTATCCCTGTACACGATTACTATGCCTATTATCATATCTACCCATGCTTATGAAGCTAATGTGCCTAACAATATTGATGAAGTAAAATGTTGTTAATATTTATGATTTCCTTTGTTTCTAGTAGATTAAAAAGGGTTTAGACTAATCTTGTTGATGATAGATGTTCTTAGTTCACTTCCGGTACCTGACCTCCATGATTGGCATATCCACACAACACCAAGGAAAATTCTAGAACTTGGGTTTTGTCACTAGGACCCTTGATATGGTGTGGTGTTCATCAGATCGCACCCAGGTCCAATGTGGCAGCCTCCATCCGTGGTTAAATGTTCTAAGTCAAACACATGTCATATTAGCAACAATGATCTTCACACACGATTTATGAGCTGATGAGGACGAATTTGAGAATTTTGGAACATGGGTTTTGTGCAAAACAACCTAATTTGATTTACTTGAAGGTGGATTTCTTAGAAAGTGAAGGATCTGGGGGATATGGGTGATTTTCTAAAATGAGTTTGCTCATATTTACTTTTGTGGTCGTCTTCTCCAACGTGTCAACCAAATGGATGTTGCCCAACCAAGGATGAGAACTATTCTTAGATGTTTGAGATCAAATAGATCTAATTCATCGTCTATCTTTATTACAGATCAATCTCATTGTAATATCATTTGTTTTACTAGAATCTCCATTATCTATTCTCGAATTTTGTTCACCGGAAAAGAGGAACTTTCTACCTATTCTGATGGGCATGACCCACCTCTACAATATGATCCTATATGTATCAGTGTTATGATGTGAGGGACTAGCTGTTATCAAAGAGAATAATTGTTATGTTGATAATCTAATGTCCCAAAACAAAGTCTTATAAACTTGTATCAGATCTAAGATTGTTTTGAATGATGTTGTAGCTTGATCAACATTTGTTAATGCCAAGTTGAATTTATGAAAATGGTGTTTACTTGATTGTGTGAGATTGTAAGTTAACCAGCTTCGCTATCTAGTTGGGAGGGCCCACCAACTTGGAGAAGCGTTGTTGTTCATGTATTCAATTAGTTAGTTTAGTGTGTGTGTGTGTTTGTAGTTAATCATAGTAGATCTACTCGTTTATCTCATAGCATATATTTGACAGTGATATGAATAGTAATTTGCTTATGCACTTAATTTATACAATTACACTCTCATGCTTTCTTGGTTAACACTCAGTGATCATAATTCATTTGTTTCCTAAATCAATCATTTTCTCCAAGCACATGAACACTTGATTCCTCGGGTGAAAGACTGTGATACAAACTCCTTAATGAGATTCAAACCCATGAACTAGTGATTGTTTTAGGTTTAATCTATGCTCTTGTGTATTTTGCTTTCATCACAAACATTCACTAATTGGACAAATATATGATTAGATTCATACTTATGGATAGTTAAAACATATTGACATAGTATGCAGAGCCATTTCAATCTTGTTACAAACCCGTGAATTCATAGTTAGTTATCCAGTAAATAGGATAGTTTAGGATAGGCTATGATCGTGCATTTCATGTGCTTGCATATCGAAGTTTACGAGCTCCCGGTTGATAATTCAATGTCAACGATTTATGCATATAAACAACCTGACATTTTTGGTATCGTTGTTGGGCAGATGTTAAAGGGATTAGAGCATAGGTAGGTTGTTTTCACAAGTTTCTTGTTTTGTGTGTGATTTAGTTTTGTGTGTAATTTTGTCTTTTACACAAATGAGTGTGTCTCCTTTTTTTATGCAAGTCAGTTTTATTTGTGAAGAGCTAACTCATGTGAAAAGACAACTTGGTGACAACAACAACCCAATAACATGAAGAGTTCAGACACATGACCATTTTTCAGATTTCTTAAAGTTGCTTTGAGTAGTGTTCTTTCATATCTGTTAATTTCATTTATTTCCTTATTTTTAGGTGTTGTAAGAGCCCCATGCACTAATCCATGTTGCAAGATAGGAACTCTTTACCAGTGAGAAGAATTCAAGAATGTTCAAGAATATGTTGAGTAAAGAAGGATGTTACTCCAAGAAATCTCCCAGATCCTAGCGATAGTTGGAAACATCTTGACATCTTAGGAGGAGCAAATCCTAACAACAATTGGGAACATACCCGCACTCTGAAGAGTGATAGAAGAGAAAAAAATCCATGAGAAACATAAAAAAAATACCTAGAGGAGACCAAAAATTCATGGACAACATCTGATGGAGAGCAGGCAATAGAACCTGAGATTTAGGAATTTTTAGCATGCCCATCATCAGATCCTTTATGTATTCAAGAGACCAATCAACAAACAGTGGAAGATTTGCATGGAATGACAAAGGAGGACATACAAAGCAGTGTTAGTGAACAAAAAAACCAAGAGCAACATGACAACATTGAACTTTGGTTCCAGACAACCATCAGACTAAATCACCACTCTATTCTTCAACAATTCTTGACATTGTATCAATCAGAGCAACTGGCCTCTCATGTTCTGGAATTTATCAAAGTATATTTTTTCAACTGAAATATGAGTACATTTGTAATCTTGTTACGCACATGGCTACATTGGAAGTACTCCTACACTTTACAAAATGTTTTGTTTTTCCAAGTAAAGTAGGATAGTGTAGATGAATAAAATAATAAAATAAACTAGTAAAGATAAAAAAAAAAATCCCATTTATGAAAATCAGGTTATTGGCGCAACTGGACATGAGTTTTGCTTGAAAATTAGGCAATTGGCAAGCAACATTCTCAATAAATTTTTGCACGTTATTTCAATCTTGTATTATGGTTCTTCAAAATCATTTGTACTCGTGTCGGATGATGTGGGATTCCTCAAGGCTCACCTTCTGACAAGTCTCATCCCATCAACTCCAACACTTCATCTGGGAACGAGATTAGAGATGTTTGTAGTACCTTGGGACTTGCATACATCAATGGCAAGCCTCCTTGCTGTCAACAATGAGAATTCATCAATGTCTCTTGTTTGATAGATCTTGCAAGTGACTCGACTTCAACACATTCATTCATACCTGGCAAGATGTACTAGGGCACCTTAACACTCATTGACATTAATAGTGAGTTGTCTCGTACTGGTTAATGACATCCATTAATGGTCGGTAATCCAACAAATTTTCTCTATGTTCGACTTTAGTAAAATTTATTCATATAGATAGAATTGTGCTAAGATGTGTGTTTGGTGAAGACTACATGGTTTGTGATTCTAACAACAACTTGTAGTTTCCAGCAGTGTACAAATAAAAAGGGGATGACATTCTTGTTGCAATATCTATCCCTACAATAGACTAAGTCTCCAGCATCAACCTACAGTCCTTCGATTTCAGTTTGCAGCCTACATTTTTACCATGAATAAGTTTAGAATTTCGAGAATTCCCAAAATTTGCCAAGTTTTTTTAAGCATGAATAAAAGATCAAGTTTTCAACTATATTTCTTGAACAAGCATCAATATTCTTTATCAGCATCAACATTTGTTCCATTAGATCCAACCTTCACGGTAGCGACATTTTTCCATCTCTTCAATGGTTTCTGTTTTTTTAGTACCAGAATTGCATAGTGTGTATCAGAAAAATTGTAGATGCATTTTTGTATTTTTCATCATTTGAGAAGGCATGTATGAAAAAAACTAATATATCAGTAGTGTCCCAATAGCCTAGATGCACTCTTCAATTCTAGAAATGCAACTAAGATTTCATTTCACTAATGTTTGATCAGTTTTCAAAGCTCAAGCATTCATATCATAACATTTTTCTTCAACATTCAGAATTTTGGGTATTGTTGATCCATTTTTTGACATGCCTAGTATTATTATATAGTTACTATTAGGATTTATTTTACACTTTTCTTAGCCTACTTTTCTCTTTTCTCTTACATCGAAAAATTTCCAAGCACTTAACCGTTTTCCAAAAATGTAGATGCGGAGCTGCATAACAATTCTTAAACTCTTTTTTAATTACCTAGGTCCGCAACCCCACACTCACCAAAACACTTTACTTTGTTTCCTTTTTCATTTTCTTTTGGTACTTAGTCAATTTCAAGTGATGCGGATGCAGAGCTACTTACCATCCCTTAACTTTTTCTTAGGTCTCCACCACCGCAAGTCCCCAGGTTCGCATTCACTTTCCACTTTTTCACTTCTTTTCATACCTAGCCATATTTCTCATCATGGAGCAGATTTCCTTACTCCCCGTCACTTTTCCATTGCTAGTAGGTCTGCACATCCGCAGGCTTGCATTTATCCCAACACTTCCATATTAGTAATTTCAATGCGAGCATTGTCACCCTTTCTCGAAGATTGTTTCACAAGTACTTATGTTTGCAACTCTGTGTTATACTCTTAGCATTTCCCATACATCACTATTTCCCGTCAAATTAATTACCCCTTCCACATCATCTGCCACTCGTAAAAACATAATGTCATTATTAATGCACAATGCATCAATTAAGGGTCACAATAAATCCAAGTATCGTGACAACTGATGACATTTAAAGCATGATCTACAGTTGATTAAGTTACCAAGGAATTATGTGGTGGAATCTAAATAAAATAAAAATTCCAACCTGTAAGTATCGACAATAGCGCCACCTTTGTAAAAAGAAAAAAATAAGTCAAGTAAGAAGAATGAAGTATTTTTTGGAGATACATTGAACACTTTGGGTTGCGAAGATCAACAATTCCAGTGGTCTAGGGCATACAAGTACTACAAGTCTCTTCCTCCAACTGAGAAGAAGACGAACCTAACCTGGACCTCAGGAATAACATTGGCAGGATGTGTTTCAAAGGTAACTGATATGAAAGAGATTGTTCAATGGTGTGCAGATAAATTTGTTTCTGAACGAAGAATCATTCAAGTGCAAGGTCATCAATCCATTTATCTAGCTCCTTCAACATTTTCTAAAATTTTACGACTCCCCGCACCAACTATGTGATTGAAGAGCCAGGAAGTTGATGAATTTTTGAAGTAGCATAAGGGAGGGAACAAACTGTTGAGAAACTATTTGGAAGATCCAACTTGTAACCTTGGTACTTCTGATGCAAGGTTTCCTTGGGGAGCACGAAACCCTAGCGTCAAACTTTAATGGCGGTTGAAGATGCTACAATGATGTCGGAGGCAGATTAATGGTAGCTAACAGCTAGGGTAGACTACTTGGTTGGGAATAGATACTGGGCGACCGGACCGGGCCCGCGTTCTTCGCACTTTTTTGCTCCTTCTGGACTGAATCCAAGAAATGGAGCCACTTCTGGAGGAGGGAAAACCCATCTTAATTGGGGCAAAGGGACAGTCACTGCCAGACATAACTTCCACATTTGATGGAGGAATTTTGGGAACCCGATCGCAGCCAGGTGGGACAGGGCAACTGACAAGGTCTTTTTCCCCGGGGAAATCTGTCAGTGAACAGTGGGTACCTCGATTTGAGGAGGCTGGAGGTCAGGGAATTTCGTTGGTGCCTTGGGTAGGTTCGGCCTCCCCTTTAACGAACCTTTTGTCTTTCACGGTCGGCACAAATTACTCCGAAGGTTGGGGGAGTGAACACGTCTCCTTCCCAATGACGGTGGGGGATTTCGCTGGCAGCCTGGGGGTTGGCTCGGGCGAACTTACCTCAGATACAACCTACCCATTCTCGAAACTAGCAACGGTCACAGCATCTGGGAGCTCGATCTTAATCACGGAGGGGTTCCCCTCTCCTCCTATCTTCTCGCCCTCCGAGTTCCTAGTGGATGCAGATATAACGGATGTCACAACAGCACCGAACAATGTTGCGAAATAATACAGTGGTGGGGCAGTATCAGCGAATACTGCATTCCTCCCTCTCAAAAAGCAAGTTCTCCCTCCCAAACTTCTTCCTCTCAAGAAAGCCCGGCTTGCATAAAAAACGCAAAATAAGGAAGGAGGAACGAAGTCTGTTAGATGTGCTCAGGATAGGGTAGTTTCCAAACGACTGGCTTTTAGAGAGGACGTAGAGATGGATAGGGTCTTGGAATTTTCGGAGAAAGCAGTGGTGGACAGAGTAAGAGGGAAGAACTTGGGAGTGGCCTTTCTCAAAGGTTGGGTCACAACAAACTAGTTATCAGAACTTACTAAGATGCCAATTATTCGGCTTCTCATAAGGGGCTGGTTCGCTTTCGTCTTTACTAATTCAAAGGAGGTGGACTGGGTCCTAAAAAAGGTTTGGTGTTTAGCTGACACTCCTACTATTCTCAAACGTTGGACCCCAACCTTCGATGCCAAGAGAGAGCATGTCGATGAAGAACCCATTTGGGTGCGGCTCCCTGGATTCCCGATGCAGTACTAGAACTCTCACAGATTTGCGGCCATTGGTAATTTTATGGGAAGCTTCTCAGAAGCAGACTTGTCCTTCGAAGAAATAGGACTCATGACGATGGCCCGCATTTTGGTAAAACTAGATCTGAAAAAGGGTTTGCCTCAGGAGATTACAATCAACTTAGCAGCAGGGACTTTTGTACAAACGCTGGATTATGAAGGAATTCCCTTCAGATGCCATAGATGCCACGTATATGGCCATGGTGTGGCATCCTGCCCCCTACCCTTCAAGGGAATGAACCGAAAATCTGAAGGATCGTACTCCTCGCTCTCTCCTCTGGGGAAAAAGATGGAAACTATACGGGATACAAAAGACTTAATGAAATTGGGCTTACGGAGTGTTGAGGAACCGATCACAAAAGTTTCGAGCCCAGAGCGTAGGACCTCGCTGGATTTGGGAACTCCACTTTCAGAGGTTGTTGCTTTGGTCTCTCCACCTACTACAAGGGCCCCCACTCAACAGGGAAGCACTACTCCGGGAGGTGCTCCCTTCTCTCTTTGCCCTCCCTACACTGCACTCTCTCTTCCTCTCTGTTAGTTATAACTCCTTCACTTATCTCTTCCTCCTTTCACCTGGGGAGAGTGGAAGAATAGGAATCGCCCACGCTAAACCCTCCTACTTCAAAACCATCCTCCCCCTTACTACCTGCCCTGTCAAAAGTCACTCCCTCAGACACTCCCTCGATTCTTGACCTGGTTGTTTCTCTCCCACCCAACCAATTAGTAGCACAAACCACTCCCTCTACCTCAACCTCTTCTTCCTCAGAAGACTCCAGAGTACGCTATCACCTAAGGAATCGCTCGGTAGTCAAGGAACTCCCTTCGGATTCAGGCTATCAGCTGACAAAGGGGCGCAGATTGGGGTCTATCCCACGTACCGTTTCGATGGGTAAGGGGAGGGGCCGAAAATCACACTTATACATTGCACAAGACAGGGCCAAAATCGATCTGGCAACTGGCAGACAATCCTCAATCAAGTGGGCGCTTAGAGAAAATCCACCGCTAGAAGGTGTCTCTCCATGAATATCCTCTCCTTCAATTGCCGTGGGTTGGCGAACCCAGCAAAAAAATCGTCCTTACGAAGACTGATTGATCAGACCTCTTCGGAGGTCATACTCCTCAATAAACACTAGGGGATAGTGTCACAGTAATGAATGCATTGGAAATGTTACTCTCGGGCTGGTCTTTTGTTGCAGTGGATGCCAGAGGCCGCTCGAGGGTTTGGCAACAGGGTGGAAGAACCGGAGCTGTAAAATGGAAAGTGTTTGGGGCCTGTCCTCAGGGATCGGCCTCACTATCTCATCTATGGGCTTGGGACACAAATTAACTATTTTAAACATCTATGGACCACACCAGGATCACCAAACTTATTGGAACTCTTTAGCCGAATGTGACTGGTTTAAGGCCAAGGATTTCCTTTTGGGGGGAGATCTTAATTTTTCGCTTGGAGCCTCGGAAGTCTGGGGACCCCGTGCTGCACCAGATCCTCTAAATCAATTCTTTCTAAATTTTCTGGACCAATAGGGACTGGTGGAATTAGAACCACAAAAATTATCTCCAACCTGGTCCAATAGAAGGGCTGGAACTGGTAGAGTAGCAAAACGTCTGGACCGTTTTTTGCTGATCGAAGACCTACTTGAATCCTCTGAGATGGTTAGGCAATGGGTTACGATTGGAGGGGAATTAGACCATCTTCCAATTCTAATCGAATTTTGGGCAAAAAATCAAAGGGTGGCGAGCCCTTTCAAATTTTTTGAGGGCTGGCTGAACGACCCAACTTATATGGAATTGGTTCGAAAGTTGTGGGTAAAGATCCTGGAAGAAACCCAGACTCCTACGACAGTACTCTTCATAGATAATTTCAATTGACTCAAACAAGCCACTAAAGGGTGGGCAAGAGAGAAAAAACTAAAAGAGGATAAGGAAGTGCTCGATATCGAAGCAAAACTGACTGAACTCTTTGCTAGCAACGGTCAAGGTTTCATCAATCAGGAGGCAAAAGAACAACTGTATGGTTTAGAGACACGTCGTAGGGTCATTATGGCAGAAAGAGAAGCGCAGTGGATACTAAAGAGTCGGGCTCTGTGGTTAGCCTGCGGAGACGAAAACACAATTTTTTTTCAAGCCTATGCCAGAGGAAGGAAAATGAATAACACCATCTGGGCTCTGAAGAATCAACGAGAGGAAGAAATTACAAAACACACTGATCTTGCTGAACTTGGCACTGCACACTTTAAGGAACTTTTTACAGCACAACAGGGGACGTCCATCGCAGAAATCATCAGAGTAGCACGTTTATTCCCCCACTTCATTGAAGAAGACAAGGTAGAACCTTTAACAACCCCGGTCTCGGAAAAAGAACTGCTAGAAGTTTTACAATCTTTTCAAAGAGGAAAGAGCCCGGGTCCTGATGGATGGCCAAAAGAATTCTACTTGGGATGTATAGACATTCTAGGCTCTGACCTACTGAAGGTGGTCGAAGAATCTAGATAAAGGGGACACATACACAATCCCATCAATGCTACCTTTCTTGCCCTCATCCCAAAATCAGACAATCCCTCCACTTTTGAAGATTTATGGCCCATCTCCCTGTGCAACTGCCTCTACAAAATTATCTCCAAGGTAATCAGTAGAATGCTGAAGGCAATACTTTCCAAACATATCTCCTACGAACAATTTGGATTCCTTGAAAGCGGATAGATACACAAAGCCATAGGAGTCGCACAGGAAGAACTCCACATTATCAAACTTAAGAAGCTACAAGTTGTTGTGGTAAAGATCGATTTATCCAAAGCATTTGACTGAGTAAACTGGCTCTACATCAAAATGCTTTTGATGCACTTGGGCTTCGGGTTGGTATTTGTAAATTGGATATTGGCTTGTTTAAGCTCGGTCTCTTTCTCCATTCTACTCAACGGATCAACCACAAACTTCTTTCATGCAGAAAGAGGGCTTCGTCAGGGATGCCCACTCTCTCCTTTACTCTTCTTCCTAGTGGCCGAAGGACTTAGCCGGTTCATCTCCAAGGAAGATTTGGGTGGAAGATTCACTGGTATCAAAATCACAAATGGTCTGACCATCACCCACTTGCTCTTCATCGACGATATTCTAATATTTTTTGATGGATCGACTCGGTATGCAGACACACTCTCAGAGGGCCTGACACTTTTTAAAACTGCCACTGGCATGAGGATCAATGCCCAAAAATCCAGTATCCTCTTCTCCCAGACAACGGAAGAACATACACAGTATTACCTCGACCTTATTCCTTTTCAAACTCATAACTTGGAGGAGGGCCTCAAATACCTTGGGTTTCACCTAAAACCAAATGNNNGCCTCAAATACCTTGGGTTTCACCTAAAACCAAATGATTATAGGAAGACAAATTGGATGTGGTTGCTGGAAAAATTGGAAAAAAGGTTGAAGACCTGGAGCAATAAATGGCTTTCAAGGGCCGGAAGGTTAGTCCTTATCAAGTCGGTACTGGAAGCAATCCCAGTCTACTGGATGTCCCTGTCATGGATTCCAAAGGGCATACTAGAAAAGGCAAGAAAGATAGCTTTCACCTATCTTTGGAGAGGGAAATCGAAGAATTGGGTACTACCTTGGGCACGATGGGACAAAACCAAAGGCCCTAGGAGGTTGGGGATTAAAAAACATTTTCCTTTTCTCTAAAGCACTGGCGGAAAAATCAGTTTGGAGACTGATCACAACAAACAGCCTTTGGACTACAGTCATCCTTCGAAAATATGTGGCCCCCCTTACCTTGACTGAATGGATCAGAAGCCCCTCCCATTGAACAACCAGAATCTCTGTCATGTGGAAATCAATTTAGCAAGCCTTTGCAGCGATTGGCAACAGACTAGCTTGGTTGATAAGCACTGGACAATCACTAAGAATTGACTGAGACCCTTGGGCGGGATGAACAAGGGAACATCTACTACCAGCCGACCTCTGCACATAATTAGATCAAGGGGGTTATTACTATTTGGCTCAAGTCACGAAACCTCTCCACACTACTATGTGGCACCAAGGCTGGAAAGACGACAAAACACTGGGGTTAAATGACATAGACACGGTAAACTGGAACCTTTACCTCAGAGCACTTGGGAGAGCAAACATTCGGTTGAGCGAAAGGGAGGACAAACTCATTTGGGAAGGAGACCTGGGTGGCTTCTACACCCCAAAAGCTGGTTATGTCCTTTTAAACTCTGACCCTTTCCAACAAGAAGTGAAGTGGTGGTGGAAGAAATTAAACTCTGACCCTTTCCAACAAGAAGTGAAGTGGTGGTGGAAGAAACTATGGAAACAGAAGTGCCCAACAAAAGGCAAGTTATTAACTTGGTCAATTTTAGAACACAAAGTGCCTACTTGGGACATACTCCAAAGAAGGCTCTTCCATGGGCCGAGCTAGTGCACACTTTGCAAAGCACAGGGGGAAACAAATGAACACCTCTTTTTACAGTGTCCCTTCACCCTCTCGCTATGGGAGGAAGCTTCAAAATTAAACTTGACCATTGGTCCTTGGTGAGGAGAAATTTTTGAAGAAGCCTTAGCTGACTGACTCTCCAACAAAACACCAAAAAATACAAAATCCTTTCCCATCATTGTTTCCTGGGGGGTATGGATCACCAGGAATAACTCCATTTTCAGGGATGAACCCCAGTACATGCCTCAGGTGGTTGCAAACTGACTAAGTATCCTTGCATCTCTCAACTTGGGAGATGGGCAGGGAATCGAAAATATCTGCCAAACTCTGATCGAACAGATAGATACAAGCCGACCTTGGGCCTACTTTGACAAAGGAAGCCTCAGGTGACCAACTAAACTGTGGGGCAGCTTCAGGAGACCAACTAAATTGTGGGGCAAGGGGTTGTCTTTATCTATCAGAACAACACTTTTTCTTTCTCAGGGCTGGATTGGGGCCTGGCACTAACAATTTCTCTGAAATCATGGCACTAAAACTATTACTCCTCTTCGTAGTAGAAAAAGGGTGTTCTACATTACAAGTCTTTGGGGACTCCCTTCTTATCATCAATTGGGCAAAACAAGAACAATGTTGTCACACTACTAGACTTAGACCTTTTCTTGATGAAGTATTAAGGACAATCTCAACTTTTGATAATATCTCTCTTTCACATATCTATAGGGAAAAGAATACTTTGGCTGATTGGCTTTCCAAGGAAGCCGCGCAGCTAGAGTATGGTACATGGCATATTACAAAATACACAGAATATGGTAGTTTTGAATATCACCGGCCCTTCTAGGAAGGATAAATATAAAAGGAACCCGATCTACCGAAACGATTTACCGGAGCTATGGAAAGTGTATCAAATACTTCTGGTTTTTGGATAAATAATGTACATGACTCTGAAATCATGGGGCACAAAAAAACAAGAATGACATTTTTTTGTTTCGAATATAAACATGTAAAACATACAGTTTTTGAAAGGACAATGTAAAGACAATATATATCTTGCTTATACTTTTATAGCAAATATATATCTGCGGATGTAATTTTATACCACTTTAATAAAAGTATAAAAAAATAAGAAGTTGAACTAAAAGCAAAGATAAAATAAAATTGTTCTTAGCAGTATATTATTTTCCAATGTCTATTTTAGAAATGATGTTTTTGACATAGTTTACAAGTAAAGTTGTAAGTCATTTTTGAGCTAAAATTTTGCTGAGTTTTTGTTTTGTGAAATATTTTTTTTATGGATATTATGTACTCGAAAATCACAAATACAATTTTTCATTAAGTTAATTGAAACATATTTACAAAATAAAAATGACTTTTCATTTAAAGAAATCTTTATATTATCCAATAACAAGAAATTAATTACTCATTATATTTTTAAACAAAAAATTAAATTTCAAAACCTTATTAATCTACTTTTTCATTAATTTTAATGAATTCACTACATTGTATAAAATGATATAATTCTCTAATTAATACTACGATTTTGTGACATTTTTGGATAGATATCTAGAAGCATCATTATTCATAATAATAATAATAGAATGATATAATTCTCTAACTAATACTACAACTTTGTGGTATTTTCGGATAGTTATCTAGAAGCATAATAATAATAATAATAATAATAATAATCTATTTTTAAGGTCACGGTC
>CBVK0100737065.1:0-18687 GCA_900067695.1 Picea abies
ATACTTCAACAATTCAAAGAACCGCTTCTCATATTCCTCCATTGTCATGGTTCCCAACTTGAGTTCGAATGACTCTTTCATCTTTCTCTCATAGTAATGCTCAGACAAATATTTCTCTTGGAAATATCCTTTGAACTATCTCCATGAGATTCTTTTCTCATCGAGGTTATTGGCTTTCTTAAGTTGATCCCACCACATGACTGCCTTTCCTTGCAATTGGTAGGTGGCAATCCTAGCTTCTACCCAAGATGGTTAGTCATGTAGCTGGAAACATTTCTTCATTTCCAACAACCATGCCTCTGCCTCTTCTCCTTTCCCATGCTCACCATTGAAAGTAGGTGGCTTGATTTTCCTGAGTTCACCTTGCAAGATGTCCACCTCAAGCCTTCTTCTTTGCCTTATAACATGAGACACACTTGGGATGCTCCCTAGCCCTGAGCTTGCATGAATTCTTCTAATGGACTAACTTGGGGAATGATGGAGCCTACTCATGCTTCTTGAATGCCTATAATTTCCATGATCATCCCTTTTTCTATGGGATCTTGATGCTGATACTTGTCTAGCACTAGCTGTTTTCTTGGTTCCAGAATCCTTGTTAACCTTTCTATGCAACATATTTAAGCTCTGAAGTATCTCTTCTTGAGCCTTCATAATCCTTTCATTATCAACCCTGTAACTCTACACTTCCCTATGCAGACTTCTCATAGTGACAAGCCCTTTCTTATCTCTTCTTCAATTTGACTTTGTCTCATCATTCCCCATGCTTTCATGCAGACATATGAACTCTTCCTCATGGTTGTAAGATCTTTGAGCATCTTCCATAACTCCAGTCCTCATATATGAACTAAAGTCTCTTTTTGTACTTCTAATTCTGCAAGAAATGTGCATGTAATAATTACTATTAGAAATTGCATATTATAAAACATTTTATTAATTTGAATACAAGTTACTTCTTCATCAATTCTTAAAGGACACATTGCACTTATTTAAATTTTTATTTGCTTGAGGCATTCCTCCTAGAAACAACTTTTCAAAGACTGAAAACTTTCCCAAAATCAAGCTCTTCTTTGAAAGTTATAGCCCTCCTAATTTATTGTACATATATACAACATATCCAGAGATCGAAAGTCCCAAATTCTTCTCTGTTGTTCTATCTTAATGGATTCATTGTGGATTTGAGTCATATTTCTTCTTCATACCTTCCATGAACCCACTACCAACACTTAGTTTCTTTTTCCTTCACGGACTCGTAGACTCATAAACTTGTAACCTTCTTTGATAAGTTCGTCCGAAAAATCTCAACACATAACCATTTTCCCACTTCCTTGTGAACTCACAGATTCACAATCTTGTAACCTTTCTTTCATAATTCCATCCGAAAAATATCAACACTTAACCATTTTTCCACTTCTTTGTAGACTCGTGGAATCATGGACTCACAATATTGTAACCTTTCTTTCACAAGTCTGTCCGAAAAGTGTTAATACTTAATCATTTTTCCACTTCTTTGCAGACTCATGGACTCATAGACTCATAATATTGTAACCTTTCTTTCATAAATCCGTCCGAAAAGTCTCAACACTTAGCCATTTTTCCACTTCTTTGTGGACTTGCAGACTCATAATCTCGTAACCTTTCTTTCATAAGTCCGTCCGAAAAGTCTCAGCACTTAACCATTTTTCTACTTGTTTGCAGACTCACATAATCGCAGACTCAGAATATTTAACCTTTCTTTCATAAGTCCTTCCAAAAATTCTCAACACTTAGCCATTTTTCCACTTCCTTGTGGACTCACAAACTCATAACATGGTAACCTTTCTTTCATAATTCCATTTGAAAAGTATCAACACTTAACCATTTTCCCCCTTCTTTGCAGACTCATGGACTCATAATAAGTCCCAACACTTTGCCATTTTTTTGTCTTCGTGGACTCGCGGACTCACATAATTATAATAAGTCCCAACACTTAGCCATTTTTCCATCTTCGTGGACTCGCAAACTCACAGACTCACAGACTCACTCTTGGACAAACTTCCAAGATCTTACCGTAGTTTCATGGGACTGACAGTTGGTCTGCCACATGGCTCCACATCATCTGCCAACTGTAATCCCATCCAACATGTACTTGCCACCATGGAAACACTTTTCTTTCTTCTACCACGTCAGCTAACACATGGCCTCCACGCCATGCCGACATCATCGTATGGAAAAATACCCAAATTTTTCCGATTTGCTTATTTTCGTAATTTCCCAAGAGTCTCAATTCTTCACATTTCCCTTGAAATGCCTCTCAATTTTATTGTAGTAATTTCAACGAATTTCAGACATCCTTGTTCTAGAATTCTGCCAAATAGTTGCCTGCATAATCTGTAAATTTCACTTCCGCGTTCCACTAATTGGCCCATCCAGGATAAATGTTGAAAATTGGGCTCTGATACCACTTTGTAACGTACCCAACCACCAAAGTTGGTCCCGTGATGCAAAAAATCTCTTGTCATCGTCTCTGATATTGTTTTAGTAACGTACCTAGCCTTCAACTAGAAAAAATACATGCATAATTCACATAAAACGAAACTTCAGCTATTAAAGCAATTCTTTTACTCTTAGTCAATTTCCCATAGCTTACAACTACAATTTATAACAAATTTAGCTACGGGCTATAACCATAAAACGAATGCATCTGAAACATACTAATAATAAACATGAGATACAACTAAACCGTTCATTACAACAACATATAAGTCATTCTCATTCACGCAGAGTTCATGCACAACAATAACACATATAAATAACTCAGTACAAGATAAAACACTTATCTTTAAACAAGAATCATGCAACCAACTGCTTGGGATGGACCTTCCACCCAACCATAGACCGACTGTTCCAAATATCAATAACCAGTCACCCCCAAGCCGAGGCTAGAAATCCACAAAAAAGGGTGGTCTCTCACAGTCCACTCACAACTCATAAAGAAATCCACAAAAAAGGGTGGTCTCTCACAGTCCACTCACAACTCATAAATCTCTGAACCCAATTGATATTTCCCTACAACTATCGTGATTTTTCCACCAACCCTCTTCCTCTTGACCTGTCCAACCCAATGAATTCACCATTATTTTATCAAGGTTAACCTAAGGGATGCACCATCAGTTTATAAAGGCTAACCCAAGGAATGAGCCATTCATTTATCAAGGTCTCTCTGGAACAAACAACTAGGAATTTATCAGCTGGGAACACAAGGAAAAATCGTTGCTAGGAAGACTATCAACAAACCAACAACAAACACTTGTTATTCTAGTGAAACTCACCCAAGAGTTGACTCTTCAGTCATGACAAATTGGCTCTTCAATCTTCTAGCTCCAATTCGATCCAATTACACTCCAACTTTCTCTGGAATTTTCCCTCCATGGCCACATTGACTTCAAACTCTGTTTTCTTGCTCTCCATGTCCCCCTTCCATGCACCAACCTGACTAATTAAAAAACTGCTGCCACTTCCCTTATCGATTTTTTCCCTTTGGCTTGCCTTTTTTGACTCACACTCTTCCCAAACTTAATTGTACTTAACCCCCATGTGNNNNTGGGATGTGACCACTCACACCCACCCTCTTACATGTAATCAATGATTGGCTTTAGGAAATACTCAATCAGAAAAGGGAAGGTTCATATACAAATAACAATTTAGGAAAATGGTTTAAATCATTATACATGGGTAATTCCCCCTTGGACTCCTCTTGGCGGTTATCCTAGACACTCCCCTCTATTGTGGATTAATTCAATCCCCATCTCTTGTCCATGTCCCCTTTAGCAGCCGACAACATATTTTCATTAATATGACAAAAAAATACAATTCACATATTACATTGCTTGGCTGTAGCCACATATTATATCTACATAATCATTAATTAGACTAGGGATTTTAGTGGGGACGTTACATTTCATGCACTATTGTTGAAACTGTTAATACAAAGAAGCCCTCAGGGCCAACTTTTGATAGAGAGAATGGACTCACATGTGTGGCGGTTTTATTGAGAACTATTTCAAGTAGAATGTTTGTTGTTCACATGCGCTATAAGAGCATGTTTGTTTATGGACTATTCTGACACAATATATGTTTTCTTGCAATTTTGTTACTCTTTCTTATAATACATTTCATGAGTGAATGAGTTGCCAATGTATGTGATATAGTGATTGATACTGTTCTGGTTATATATTTATGTGCATGTGTTATCTAACTTTATTTCTTCATTTCAATTATCTGGGTGAAGCTATTGGTAGAGTTAGTTTCATGTCACAACTTATTCACTTACGTTAATTCTCTCCTATCTAGGATATGGTAGATTAGAAGTAGATTAGATACTTGCATTTAAATAATCTTCATCTACATCTTCCATTTGCATAACCATCCATCACTTACCTTCATCGATGGACCGAGCTGCAACTGGTAAAACCAAACCAACAATGGATTCCGGGCCAGAATCCGGATGGGTTCCCTATTTCAAACGGTGAGAGGTATAATTCAGACTTCTTACCGGGGGTAAACCCTTACTGTTGTCGAGCGAATTAGACCCATCAACATGCACCTATTTTGAAAGCTTCAAATCTAGATGAGGATTTTGTTGTATGCACAAATTCCTGCAAGGAAGGGATCGATGTAGTCCTTATGCAAAATGGACATGTAATTTGTTATGATTCCAAAAAATTGAAGGATCATGAAATAAATTATGCCACACATGACTTAGAATTGGCAGCCATAGTACATGCCTTAAGGATGTGGAGGCATTACCTCATGGGAAGAAAAAATAAATTGAGAAGAACCCGTAGTGGTCTGAAATACTTTTTTTAACAACTAACACTAAATTCTAGACAAACTAGATGGCTAGAATTTCTTAGTGAATATAATTTTGACATAAAGCACATAAAGGGAAAAGAGAAAAGGTGGCTAATGTGATCAATATAAGGGTGCATAAAATCATGCTACAACTATTAGTATGTACATGACAGATCTAAAAGATAGAATTCTAGAGGCTGTAACAACTGACCAACATTATGTGGAGGTTAAAGAAAACCTACAATAATATGATATACAACAAAAATATAAGGATTACAAGCTAGAGGAGAATGGAATCCTCTTATTCCGAAACAAAGTTTGTGTTTCCAATTCTCAAGAATTGAGAAATTTAGTTTTAAAGGAGATGCATAATGTGCTATACGTTGGACATCCAGGATACCAGAAAACTATTACAACTGTAAGAGGTCAATATTTTTGGCTTGGTATGAAGAGAGTTGTCACCGATTATTTGGCTAGATACATGGAATGTCAGAAGGTAAAGGCCGAGCACAAATATCCAACATGATTGCTGCAACCATTTCCCATTCCTGAATGGAAATGAGAAGTTGTTACTATAGATTTTATTACCAAATTTTCTAGGACAATAAGGCAACATGATTCCATCATGGTAGTGATGGACAAGATTACAAAGGCTGCACATTTCATTCTAGTAAAAGTAACTCATAAGGAAGCCAATATTGTAGAAATTTATATGAGAGAAATCACTAAGCTACATGGTGTGCCTAAGGATATAGTGTTGAACCAAGATCCCAAGTTCAATTCCAAATTTTGGAAGGGGTTATTTAAAGGATTTGGGACCAATTTAAATTTCAGTACCGCATATCACCCAGAGTCAGACGGGCAGACATAAAGGATTAATTGGATAATGAAGATATGTTGATAATGTATGTAATAGACAAGCATTCTACATGGGATGACTATATCCTTTTAGTTGAGTTTGCTTACAATAATGAGTATCATGAATCATTGAAGATGAGCTCATTTGAAGCATTGTATGGTAGGAAATGCAAGGCACAAGTAAGTTGGGCTAACCCAACAGATAGAGCCATAATTGGACCAAAATTGTTATAGGAAATGAAAGAACAAATGATAAAGATTATGAAGAATTTGAAAGTTGCACAAGATAGGCTAAATATCTATGCTAATAAATGGAGAACACATAGAGAAAGTTGCATGTGTTTTTAAAATTTAAAGCTAAGAGAAGCTCACTGAGATTGGGAAGTTGACCAAAGTTGGCAGTGAGATATTGTGGGCCTTTTGAAATATTAGAAAAGATAGGGCCAGTTGCATACATGATAGCATTACCTGCATCCATGAGAATTCATAACGTGTTCCATGTGTCTTTATTAAAAAAGTATGTACTCAATCCTAATCATGTGATTATTTGGAATGTGATCCAGGTGGAACATGCAGGGGATTTTCGGGTGGAACCAATGTGCATTCTAGATCGAAAAGTCAAAGTGACCAAGAACAAATCCATCAACTTGTTAAAAGGTTCAGTGGACTTGGTATGGTCTTGAAGACACTACATGGGAGCACGAGGAAGCCATGCTGGAAGCATACCCAAAAATTTTTGCAAATTTTGAAGAAAACTGAATGCACATTTTTCCATAAGCGAACGAATAATCCTTTTTGGCAGCTGGAGTTCCTGGAGCCACAACTCTCAGATTTCCTATCCAACTAATGTGTGGGTTGAGGGGAAAAGATAGTTGTTGGTTGGAATTGTTACGTGAGTCATCAAGTTGCAGATTTTTCAAGTATTTTGATGTAATATTTTTTATATGTCAATGTGTAAATTGTATGGTTATGCGCACTAAGGACAATGCAGTTTGTAGGGGCCAGGGAATCTAACATCCCCATTTTCAAACCAAAAAATAGCGATGCATATTGTAATTGTGATGTATGACTGAGAGCCAAAGCTATGTAATATGTAAATGATATAAATTGAAAATAATGAATAAAATGTATCGTCGACTTGTTGCATGCACACAACAACCTCCCAATTTTATTATCTTAGCATCTCTCTAAGATAAGAAATTGCCTCCCCCTCCAATTCTTCCTATTAGGACCTTCTCCCTCTCTCTGTCGTGCAAGAGTTTAAGCCTACGCTTTCCTCTCACTCTCTCTCACCTTATCATTTGCAGTTCTCCTCCCGATCACTTTTATCGACAATCCACACTTCAACGAGTCCCCTCTTCCTGCACTGATACATAACGTATTGATGCACACATTCTTTCTCCCACCTACACAATGACACGACAATAATCTCTTCACCTATACATAAGCCACCATCCTTTGAGCTTGACTAACGCGCTAGCACACTTTCGCTAAACCTCACTACACATGTTCTTATCATTGACAAAGTGCGCGTGATCAACATTGACACATCAATATTGTCTGCGCGATTATATTCACCGCGCACACACATTTCACAGGTTGAATTCCTTCTACTTTCTTCGATGCATCACATATCGATGACACTCCCTCCCTTTTGCTTCATTATGTTGCTTATTGACGAGGTTCACCTCTTCGTCCCCGATGCACTACATGTTGACAAGTTTCCCTCTATTGTAGCAAATGCGTCAATGGAAGCATGTCAACCCCTCATCATCGCCGAGTGCATCGATGGAAATCTTCTCCCTCTAGCCAACGCTGATTAGGTTAGCATAGCCCATTTTGGTCTTGAGGCCTATCCCATCCCCCTCCCAACTCAGATCCCTTCTTGTTGTGCTCATCGGTAAGTCTCCTAAACATTTCCCAATGACTAAAATATCCATGCCTATCTAGATAGCTGGTCATTGATTTCCTACCTCACCTGATCTACTTCAAATTGCAGTCGTAATCAAGTTTGTAGTGTCCCTAGTGGCTTTCTTCATTCACATGGTACTAGCTTGTTTGATTTACGTTTCTTGATGTTATGACTAAATATTCATTGTGAAAGCATCACCTAAGATCAGATGGGTTAACCACAACACCTATTGGTCTTGCGCTGACTCTAAAACACACCTCGAAAGAAATTTGGTCCTTCTAGTTCTTGCACAATGATAAGCACTCTGAACATTAGTGGATTGTTCTGGAGGATTTATAATTTCATTCTATTGATGCATCACTGCAACGAAAATGAACAATATAAGAGCCTATATATCGCATATGGCACATGAATTGACAAAATTTAATTTGGTTGAAGCATCAACGAACATGTGACCCGAACTTTCATTAAAAAACGCCCTTGAGCGCAATTTTTTGGCATCCTCCAAAATGAATTTTTCATCTCCAAAGCAGGATAATTGTATGATTTTTGATGTTACCATTCCAACATGTCTCACAGAATCGAAATTCTATGCTCAAAAGTGCCACAATGACCGCTAGGAAGTTCTTTCCCAAACTAGCCTCATCAACTATGACACTAGAGAAGTGGTTGAATAGCATGATCAATTATTTTGATAAGAGAGTCTCTTCATTCTCTCCATATTGCAAAAAATGGTACCTAAATCAGAGGTCGTATGAATAAGTTATGAGCTTTCTGTGTTAAGACCTCCTTCAACAAGATCACTGGTCAGTGCCCTCCATTTCACGCCCATACCAATTTGCATTGAGAAAAATAAGATTTATTTCACTTTATAATAATTTAATTTAAATTTATTAATTTAAATTGATTTATATTTAAAATTAAAAAAATCATTTTGATTTTTAAATGAGTTCAAAGTTAAAATAATTAAAATATCATTTTAAAGAGTCAAGGTAATGCTGGTTGGAGGACATGGAACAAAGTGTTACTGGAATTGTGGTAAGTTAGGTGAAGGGGAGGGCCCATAGCCCATGCTCCTCCTCCACAATGTCTCCATAGCAAACAAACACATGTCCCCTTAAACATTTAAACTAAACATTAACATTCACATGCATACTCATGCCACTTATTACTAACTCTAGCACTTGCCATCGAAGAACTAGAAATCAACTCCAACGCTTGTGATCATGGTCATGGCACCGGTTTCAAGGTTTCGATTGGGTTTCAAGGTATATGGAAACATAAATATGGAGGGGGCATGACCCAAAACTTCCCTCCATGTATAAAGGCTCGCATTGTGGAATGCGAGGAGAAGGGGCGTGACATGCCACCCCCTTCCCCCTTATACTTTAATTTGCTAAGAAAGCGTGAAGGGAGGGGAGGGCTCATGACCCCCCCTTGTTTTTTATCATTTAAAAAAAAATATTTTAATAATAATGCTTAAATTTGAGAGGTGAGGTAGAGTGGTAAGTGGAGACCAATCCCATTTTAACTTTTATTATTATTTTAAAAGTCTTTCTTTCCTCTTCTCATGATTTTTTTTTAAAATCATGATCAAACCAAACACAAGAAATCGAGTCCAATACATGATGATTCTAGATTAGTGAGGTTGCATCACACTCATGATAATGATACATAAGCACAGTCTATATTCAAATATTGCAATGATCACTTTCCCAGAGAGCTTAGAAGAATGTGCACCAACACGATCACTCAGAGAAGTTCACAACTTAGCCCTATATTAGAATGGCGAGGTTCATAACTCAACCTGTGATTCAAATCAGAGGAGTTCATTCAAACTCCTCTGATGCAAATCAGAGGAGTTCCCATTAACTCCTCCGAAACCTAAAAAAATTGTCTTTCATAAATTGGTCATAACGTTTTACTCGGGTGTCTATTTTGTGCATTCTTTATACCGTTGGAAAGGTATTTATGAGATATACAACTTTGTAGTTATAAGATTTAATAAATTCCTAACATATTGCCTTAATTTTTCAAGATGAATATATGGTACCTTGTTGGCAGGCCCGGTGAACGCAACGCCTCAATCATGAGCAGATGAACCATGAACCAAATGCAAGGAAGTTTACTTGATATTTCAATTATTTAATGCCTCATTTAAAAGTGTTCAAATGATCAGTATTAATAATTTATTTGGGGTGATTCTTATTTATTGTATGTTTTATGGTGTCAGGTGGCAATGTTGAGGGGGGATCATACTCAACATCCTAGCGATGAAATCTACAACCAAGGATGACATAACATCCATAACAATAGTGGCCATGGTGATAGAGGGGAAACAAGGGAAATCTAACACAAATAGCTGAAGAAGGAATCTTATCCACATGACAACTGATTGTCAAATTTAGATAGTGAAGATGTTCCCATGTCCAAACCAACCTCCATGATGTGCAGGGAACGTATGGTCGAAATCTATGATGGATCCCCAATGCTAGATGAAAAATTTGAATTGTAACCGGTGACTTTCCTCCTCATCATTACAAAGGGGATACATACATACGTTGGGAAATGAAAGGTCACTAGGGTAGGTGGAAGGCCAAGGGCACATTAGCATACAATAAATACTAAAATGGTATCCAAGAGAAGGAGATCTTGGCTCTTCAAACATTGTGACTTCTTAACTATTTTGGGAATATAGTGTCAACTAAAATTGGAGAGATTTCTTTAGAGTTTTCATGTACTATTACTGAAATTGTTAATACGGAGAAGCCCTCAGGGCCAACTTTTGACAGAGATAAGGACTCGCACGTGTTGTTGTTTTGCTGCGAACTATTTCAAGCATAATGTTTGGTGTTCACATGCGCTGTAAGAGCATGTTTGTTTATGGACTATTCTGACACAATACATGTTTTCTTGCATTTTTCTTACTGTTTCTTATATTACATGTCCTGAGTGAATCAGTCGTGAATGTATACAGAAATGTGACTTAGAATTTTACAGTTATAGACATGTATGCATGTGTTTCTAGCTGTGCGCCTTCATGAAAACTATCTGACTGGGGTACTTTATGCATAGTTTAGTTTCATTACAACTCATTATGTTACTATAGTTCACTCCTAGATATGATATGATAAATTAGAAATAGATTAGACTTGCATTTACATAGTCTTCATCTACATCTTTCATTTACATAACCATCCATTACTCACCCTCATTGGTGGATCGAGCTACAACCAGTAGAACCAAACCAACAATGGTTATCGGGCCAGAATCTGGATGGGTTCCCTATTCCAAATGGTGAGAGGTCTAATTGAGACTTCTTACTGGGGGTAACCCCTTACTGTTGTCGGGCGAATTTAGAGCCATCAACATAATTGGCATTAGAAGGAGGGCTGGATGACAACCCTACCCATTTCGATTCATTTCATTTAACTTTAACCAACCCATGGCTACTCTTCATACCTTTGTATACGATGACCCCTTGAGTCTTCGGAGACCCACCGAGGCCATCTCAATCAAGACATTCAATCTCTTGTCAAATCCCAAATTCGATGGTGAAGGGAATGTCTCTACATTCACACATCTCAAATGATTTGACATCGCTCATATAAATCTTAAGATTGATCAAGACAAACATGTTGAATATTCATCCCCACATTGAAGGGTGAATTAAAACTTGATTTAGGAAATTGCCAGTAAAATCAATTAATAGCTGGAAACAATTCATGGAAATGTTTATCTCTGCTCATGAAGGTTACGTTTATGACAAACTCTTGGATGAATTTAAAGAAATCTGTAGGCTAGGAAATGAAAATGTGGATAATTTCTCCCTAATATTTATGCAGATTTGTCATAGATTTCCTGAAAATGACAAACCCTCGAACCAATTAATCTCAAAATGGTTTTCCTATATTGTCTTTGATCCTTAAAGGTGTGACCTGGATGATCAAATCATTGATGATTCACAATATTTAAGACTGATTGTGAAATATAGGGGGTACATAATCTCTTACCATCACTTTAACGCAGTTGTGGGGGAATTCTTATCTATAATCCTAGACCTCTTAGCCCCAGACAGTGAACCATTTAACAACCCCCTTTTAGGAAATCATGAACATATTATGGTCTACAGCGAATCTCTCACTAAATAAATCTCATCATTTTCAGAATATGAAGATCTTCATGCACTTGATACAATTTTTTTTGACATTGGTCACCCACGTGAGCACCCACCTGCTCATCATGTAGTGCAGCCTATACATTGTTCTTACAACAAAACATTGAAAACTAAATCAAAACAACAAGATTTCCAAGTTGTGACTGATCAAGAAATAATTCTTCATGACAGCCCATCTAGGATGCACCAAGTTCTTAGTCTTTCTTCAGTTCTGGAACCTATCGAATCATAATTTAATCTTGATAATCATGTTTTTGACGACTTCTTCACTTTTTCGAAATTAAATGTTAATGTCAACCTATCATTTGTTAGTCCTACACAATCTGAAATTTTTGACATTAAAGCACAAATATTAATAACAGAAAATACAAAGTGTTCAGAGCATAACGATTTCTCTAATATCCATGAAGAAATCACAGCAAACGAACAATACATCGCCATGCACAACATACGAAACATTGAGTCAAACCAAGAAATATCAACATGTCAATCTGCTCTAGAATTACCCATTAATCCTCAGGGGTAGATGTGTCATTCATCCTTGGATTTTTTTTTTATCCTCCAACACTCTTCATGTGATTTCATTGATATCATAGGAGAAGATTTGGAGTCATGTTTTTCTCAATGTTTCCCTCAAACAATCTGCCATCATCTCTCCTCTCAGCATGCATGGTATGTGAAATATGGACCTAGTGAAATTTGCATCGATAATGAAGTACTCCAATTCCAACTGGTAATTATGTCAGATGCTCATTGTCTTACTTCAACCCTTGGGATGAATGACGCCACCCACTATGAGACTCTCGCATAAGATGCATTTCACACAAATTTCATTTGTGAGTCTCAACAGGTACGTCACTCACTTTCTAGTTTCTCCCAACAGTCATATGATGATCATTGTAGGTTCTATGATAGAATTGAGTCGTGGTTGGAGGAATCTTACATATATGCATGTACCATTAATCATAACACCACTAAATTTAACTTGTTGAGTGGAGATTGTCTTGAATCAATTCTTCTTATCCTTCATCCCACACTGCTTCATCCCCTACAATTGACCTTCAACCAATATGTGATCACAGGTTTAGATTTGCTCGATTGGATTCACTGGAACTACGCTTACACCTAGCCTTCTTTCAGCCATTGTAGGGTAGGTTAGTAATAATACTAACATAGTTTTTTTTTCTTACTTAATGCTTCATAATTTAGTTGTTTCTTGTATTTTCCAGTTATAGCTTAGATGTTGCTCTATTTTCGTATGAATATCATAAGTTTGGATTTGTTTTGGTCACTTTACTAAAGGTCATAAGTTGTGATTAGCCTAGCATGTAGTTAATGAAGGTTTTCTTTAGTTTAAGCTTCCTTTCAACAAAAAATTCTTCTTTTCATTTAAGGATTTTCATTTATTTATTGAATAAAAACTTGGCCTAACCTTGGTTTCCATCCATCTTCATGAGGAAAGCATGTGCAAGAATTCTTTGACAGGTTTGAATTGTGAAATTCACTTGTTTCAACGACATTTACTTTGCCACTGAGAGTTGGATAGTCAGTTATCCCAAGATGTTGAAAGAACCCCTGTTGAGGAGTACTTTATAGCTTGGCAAAGATTTAGTCTGGATTGAAAAATCACATTAATTGTTCACAGCCTTACTCGGGATGGTTTTTATTAATCAGAATTAACTGAAGCATTTGTTACTCTATGATAGAGGGTACACCTGAGACTTTATGGTGAATATATCCTTTTCCCAGTATTAAAGTCGATTTTCAATCATAGGGGAAAGTAACAGTGCACTTCACATATAGCATACATCTTGAGGAACAGAGTATCAAGTTACAACCTCCCTCTGATCTACCTCAAATCAGATATAATATCGAGGATATTGATTAGTCAAATGGATCTCATGCACACTTCTTTAGGGCAAAACCAATGGTCATTACATCTACATTCAATTGATGCCCAAAAGGAAAGATTTCGTCAAACAAACCAACACTCGAGATCAAGCCTACTCTGTCTCCCAACAATTGGAATAGGTAATACTCATGATTTGAACTCAAACACCCAGACAGATTTTGATCGTCATTTTCAGATTATTGTAGTGATAATTTTCATAAAGGTTTTCCGAATTTAAAGCATGGAAATATATATTCATTTAAAAAGAAGCGCAAGATTTGAGGAAGACACGCGTCTTCAAAGGATTTGATTTGATCATGACACATCGGAACTATGGTGAACTAATAATATCAATTTATAACGTCAGTTAAGGAGCTTGAAAAGGGGAGTAAATGAAGATAAAGCAAGGCCAAAACAAAGCAATCTAGCGGAAAGAGAATTGGAATATTGGCTAACCCTTGCCTATTGAAGCACAAAGCTGCACAATGGAACTGGAAGTCTTCATAAAATCGTGATAAGAGGTATAATTCTCAACCAACACTAGTAATAAAACCCATTTGAATGAAGTAATATGTGTATAATATTTCACATGGATTAGTTGTTTCAAGAGGCTGCAAACTTCTAGGTTGTCGGAATGCATGAATATCCTTGAAGATGTTGGAAACAATCAATCTGTGATTTCTTTATCAAACCACTTTCTTTCCTAATTGCATATTGTTTATAGTCATTCATCTAAAAGGTTTGATTTTTCAGTTGCAACAAGGAATTGGACCGAGTTCATCTCTAATCATAAATACGTCATCTCTTCTCTTCCCTTCTTTATCATTTTTCCCCTCGAAAGGAATTCGTCGCTTAAATTATTTTTTTTCTTCTGATATATAATTATATGTGAATGACACACAAACCTCTCACCTTTGTTTGTCCTCTCATAGGCAACATTTTCGCACCAGCAGGCACAAATCAACTTGCATCTCTTTCCTAGATCATGAGAGGAATTAAGGTGCCTATGTTTGAACATGAATCAGAACTATATGTTGTGACAACATTTAAACCATGACTGAGAATAGTGGTTAATCAATGGTCATCCTTGCATATTGGTTTTTATAGCACAAAATTCCACACCTATACATTTGTTCCATGGCCCAACCCTTTCCCAATGTTTTCTCGAATTTTCCTTGGTGGAGTCGCCAATTCTTATTAAGGGATTTTTTCTATGTGATCTTGGGTCATGATCACAATAGAGAAAGACTAAGTGAAAGAGATAACAATCTCCCCTCAATGACAAGAACACAAAAACTAAAGAAAATAACTACCTAAATTAGGAGAAAGTAGGGAAAGAGAGTAGAAAAGAAAGTGCACCTTGTTCTCCTGTCTGATGTCGATCCCCCCCTCAGATATCGGATGTGTAAGGGGAGTAAAATATTCTCATTTATGGATGGTTTTTACAGCTACAACCAAATTGAAATTCGTCCGAAAGACCAACTCAAGACGACCTTCATATGTCCTTGGAGTACGTTCGATTACAAGAAAAAATTGTTTGGTATTAACACCATTGGTGCAACATTCAAGTGGGCCATGATGTTTTCCTTTCATGAATTAAAGCATATAGTATAGGAATACTTATATGATCTCATGGCTCACTTGCACAAGAGGGCCCATCATCTCTTACACCTCCACTTAGTTTTTGAATGGTGTCATTTCTATAAGATCTGATTGAATCCACAAAAGTGTATTTTTTGTGTGACCTATGGTCATCTTTTGGGATTCATTGTTTTGACAAAAGGGATCATGGTTGACCCCTTGAAGGTTGAGGAAATAAATCAGTTTCCTCCCCCACGTTCAGTCAGAAAAATTCATAGCCTATAGGGAAAGGTGAATTTCCTTAGGTGTTTTGTCTTGAACTATGCTAACATAACAAAGGGCTTTATGTGCCTTTTGAAGAAAGAGGTCCCATTCAGTTGGGACAAAGCTACACAAAGTTATTTTGATGCTTTGAAGAAATTGTTGATTTCGACTCCTTTATTGAGTCCCCCTAATTACAATTGAGACTAATTGTTGTATTTGGCAGCAGCTGAGTCTTTAATCAACATGGTTCTAGTTCAGGAGGATGATGAGCTCCAAAACCATGTCATCTATTACTTGAGACTCACTCTCATGGGTCTTGAACTTAGATATTCGCAGGTAGAGAAACTGGCACTAGCAACATTTCATGATGTCTAATGGCTCTAATATTACATTATATTATGAAAGACAATCGTCATCGCCATGGTCAATATGTTTTGAATAGGAGAATTATTGGTGGGAAGTACAACAAGTGGATTCTTATGATTCAAGAGTTCGACTTGGACTTTTCATCTGCAAAATCTAAGAAGTATTTAGTCTTTGCTAAGATGATGTCAGAGTTTCCAGTAGAGAACAAGGAAGGCGAGACGACATACTCATTTTTGTATGAGCACATTTTCCTCATCTCCTTGTCTGATCTGTGGTATGGGGATATCCTTATATATATCACCAAACTCTGAATTCCCCTCCGAACTGCTTGAGAGACGAGCAAAGACGGATCCGTCATATGGCAAAAAACTACCTCATTATTGATGACACTTTGTATCGGTGAGGGGTGGAATCGATCCTTTTGCGTTGCTTAGCTCTTGAAGAATCAAGGATTGTTTTGAATGATTGCCATAGTGGAGCATGTGGTGATCACTTATCTGGGTTGGAAATAGCCTAAAAAAATTGCGTGCAAGGTACTTTTGGCCTAGGATATTTAAAGATTGTGTTGAAGTAGTAAAGAAGTGTCATCCATGCAAAATTTTCACTAAGAAAATGCGTGCACATCCTACTCCAATGTTTCTCGCTATCATTGTTGGCCCCTTCACCAAGTGGGGGGTAACTTTTATAGCATGGCAACCAACTTTAGCTAGGGGGCATAATTACATCATTGTAGTTGTCAACTACTTTACTAAGTGGGTTGAGGATATGCCAAAATTTGCTAATGATGGGGAGAAATTAGCACTATTCATATTCAATCAGGTCATAGCTAGGTTCAAAGTTCTGAGAGAGATTGTCACTGACCATGGAAGTCACTTTCATAGCTTCAAGATGTTGAAATTAGCATCAAACCTCGATTTTAGGAAGGAACACTCGTCTGCCTACTATCCCCAGGATAACAATCAGGTTGAATCCATGAACAAGTCATTAAAAACTATTATGAGAAGAACAATTAATTCAACTCTAATGAACTGGAATTTGATGCTTTATCTGGCCTTATGGGGTTATAGAACCTCAGTCAAAACTGCTATTGGTTTCTCACTATTCCAAATTGTTCATGGAGTGAAAGCAGTTTTTCCTATTGAATGTGAATTTGCTTCACTCAAAATAGCAGTCGAGCTCCTTCCGGACACAACTCAGCTCGAAGAACGCTTAGTTTACCTTGAACATCTCAATGAGCAACATCGAGATGCAACTTTAGAAAATGAAGCACATAAGAAATGAGTCAAGTCCCAATACGATAAGTTTGTCCATCCTGGGGTGTTCTATGAGGGAGATCTTGTGTTAGTCTACGAACGAGACAAGGATTCCTTGGGGGCAAGAATGTTCAACCCCATGTGGTTCGACCCTTATGTCAAGCGACGAGTTTTAGAGAAGGGATCCTATGAGCTCGTGGATTTTGAAGGTAATGTATTTTTTGAGCCCAGAAATGTGCTCTACCTAAAGAAGTACTATGCTTAGGCCCAAGGGATTGAGCATTAGTGATCTTGTATCTATTGTCTATATTGTACATAGCTCTGCTTAAGGTTTTAGTCCTTTTGTTGAGTTAGTAATTGATGCTCTTCTGATGTATTGCAGATGCCCAATGCGTTGTTTATTTACTTCATATTTGCGGATGGCACTAGTCACCATACTCAACACCTAGCATCCACTACTTGCATGATCTACTCACCTTCTAGTCAGCTAGTGTATGTTGGAGGTCTGTGTCTCGGGGAAACTACTAACAATGTTTTCAAGTATAGTGTAATTATAGAGCTTTTGTGAGACACATTGTCAAGTGGAATTAGTCACCTCCAAGTGTTCATGGATTCCCAATTGGTTGTTTCACAATTGAATGGTGTGTATCGAGTTCAAGATCCGGTCCTACTACTGTTTTTCCTTAGGGTACGTCTTCTGGAATGGTATTTTGAGTTCATCACTTATGAGCATGTTCCTAGGAGAGCTAATGAGTTATTTGATTCTTATGCTAATTATATTCTAGATTGGCATTTATATCATCAGTAAATTAAATCACACACAATCACATGTAAATATACACATTTGCAAGTAAAATACAAAATGTATATAAGGCACAAAAATTAATATATTTATCAAAAGGAGATCCATCAAGTACAAAATATGGGGCCTCTTAGCCCCTGAAGTTCATATAATGTTATACAAGTACAAAACATTGTGCTATGGGAACATAATATGCTTAGTCTTGAGGTTGGTGTACCCTATCATAACAAACAATGACGTTTTCAAAATGTCGTAATCATCAAACACGTGGCTTGGATAATCCCACGACATGATGTTTCATGCCTACGGGGAGGTCATCAATGGTAGCCAGAGGGACCTTGCGCATGAGGGCCTCAAAGTTCTGTCCCACACTATGTAAGGTCCTCGATGCATCATCACTCGATCATGCCTCCTCTCTGCCTCATTGGCTATGTCACATGACATTAGTCGGTCTCACGAGTACTCTATCTACATAAAAATAGAGTACTTGTTAGTATTTTGGATCTCATGAAAATATAGAAATATTAATATTTTAAAAAATTAAAAATTAAATAACACAAAATGAAAAGTTACCTACATATTGTAGATCATCTCTAGCAGGGATGATGATGTCTGGGTCATTGGTAAAATCTATGGCCACATATGGGTAGTCCTCAATGAATGGAGTTTGTCACTCCCACCAACCAAAGATTCGTCATCAAATGGATTGGACATTTGTCCACCTCCTAAGCGAGCTATGAGCTCGGTCCATCG
>CBVK0100740090.1:0-27222 GCA_900067695.1 Picea abies
GAAAAATCTCTGTGTAATGTTTGTATTTTCCATTGTATCTTTTCTGTTCTTTTTTGAATATCTGTTTATAGTAGATATTGTACAAGGTTAGAATTTACATATTCTTCAGAGGAGTCATATGTTTGGCGTCCTTTTGAGATTTTCTCTTTTGATTATTTGAATGTTGCCTCATGCTTTTATGGATTTTCCTACACGGTTCTCATTTCATAAGTTGTAAGGATTCCATATAATTAATCCATTGTTAGACTATCTAATTCCTTCATTTATTTAATGGCAGATATCTTGGGATAAAATCTTGATGGAAGTGTCCTCAAAGCCTTTTTTACAACAAAATTTTCATCTATGGTTTCACCCAATCCTTTGATAGTGTTAACAATATCATCTACACAAAGAAGGTAGGTTGTTATATCTTCATATTATCTCATCTTGAGATTTTAAAATTGTGGTAATTTCCTTTGAATGAATTTCAAACTCTTGATTTCCTCTCTTGAACCTTGCATGCATTGTTTATCCTAATCTTTTCCTTAGAATTGAAATTCAGCGCTCATTAGCGCATCCCTCCTGAGCTCTAGACTCTAATTGTTGAGTGTGCACTTGCACCTCCCCTATGTAAGTTTATACTATCTCTCTTGATCTTCATGCTTCCAAAGGTTATGACCTATTCCTAACTTGAGAGGGTCTTTTTGCACTTTGGGTGATGTATCTTATGAAGTTTGGGATTTCAAGGAGCCATCTACGCACTTCTAGATTTGGATATGGAAGTGTTGCACTATGACACCGAGCAGAGGAATTCTAGGTTCCTTACAGAACTTATTAACTTAGTCTCAGAATATACTTCCACTCAGTTGCAATTTTATTTCTTCACAGTATCAGTTGGTTCACAAAAGTAGAGAGTAAGCTTATGATTTCTACATTGTGTTGAGATATTTTCTATGTTGTTCCTTTCCTCATTTAAATTTTGATATAGATCGGTAGCTTCTACTTGGATGTACTTTGTAGGGTTGTTACTTTTCCCAATAAACTAGAGTAAGATGAAACTGGCATCTTATTAGGTTGTCTATTGAAGGTCTTTGTTACTGATTAATTTTATGTCCTATTTTTATTGGATGGCTTCCTATTCTTTAAATAACTAAGATGATGAATTATTGAAATAATATGCATTGTGTTATGACGTGATGACTAAGACACCAGATTCTTGGTGTCATTTTGAAGAAAATTTGTACATAAGAATGATAGAAATTCTTTTATTTATGGAATAGATTGAAGGTATGGGAATTAGATACTTTTTTGTTCCACAAAATAGTTGCCAGTATTGAGACCTTAAATGGTCAAGATCAATCGGACGAATCCTAGAATTGATTGTTGATTATGTGTCTTGGAGGTCCTAACCTTGCAGGATAGGTTGGGGGGGTAGCTTGTATGTTATTATATGTGAATTGGCAGATCATTCATGCATTAAGTGGTATCTAAATCTAGCAGTGCAAGGGAATGAAAGAAATATAATGAGTATTGTTGATGTACGTCACTATCATGTTTCACTAGTTCAAATGATGTGTTATGGATGTCATAAAAAAATATGTCTTACTGTTCCACAAGTACTTATATGATCTGGATTATTTTTTAGAACAGAATGAAAGAAAAGATGTTACAATGAAATACACATAAATATTTCCAGAAATAAATAAATACAGTAATACATGATTTCTATTAATGAAAGAAATGTGTAGAGACTATAAAAATACAGAGTGAAAGACTCACTAGAATGGTGGTAGCTTATCTTTGAGAAGAAACGCGATGGCTACATGCATTCACAAAAAGATGATTGTTACAATGAGGCTCCAAAGGCCTTTTTAACATAAGTAAAATATAAAACCCTAACCCCAGAAGAAGAAAATCCAAAAGGTTTGTGGGCCCCAATGGGGATAGTTGATATGTCAACTTCCCGGGGGCATAAATTTTGCATATGATATTTGTTTGGGACACTCAATACACTGTAGGAAAGGTCTAACTGAGAAGAACAATTTTTTACTAGCTTAATTAAGTGTCCTTCGTAGTCACTTGGGCCCCAAATCCCCAAAAAATGTCGTTTAGGGCCTCAAAATGGCCCCGAAAGTTTGGAACCCGAAAAACTGTCGAAAAACTGCCAAGATGGAAAACTATTTTTCAAGCCCGTGGAATAGGTTGTTGGCCACTGATATCCACCTGGATAAATACTCCATACTTAGGAATAAATGGTCTCAATTGCATTGAGTTACTGGGGAAGAGAGGGAAGCGTTTGTTGAATCTGAATCTTGGTGAGTTGTTTGCCTTGCAAGAGACATCATGTTTCTTGGTTTGCGGAAGGTTGTTACGAACCTGTTGTTGGTGGGGTTGAATCTTTTCAATCGGTCGGGCTACATGAGATTTTTGTGTGCAAAAGGAATATTTGTGCTTTGTTGAAGTCTTGTCGACCAGCTTCTATTGGATAGAAGGTGCTTGGGTCGAGGATGTAGTGGTTGCGGTATCCTTTTGTTCACCTTTTGAACAGATTGTTAAGAAGATTAATTTTGTAGTATGATATACTACCTTGCAGTGCTATTTAGGTGGGAAAGTATTTGGAACTACTTCTGGTATTCTATAGATATGACCCCCAATAGAAACAATGACACTGCGGGGTCAATACTCATAAACAGCATGGCGTTTCCACATATATGGTTGGCCCAAGAGAACATCACAGACATCTAGTGGGGAAACATCACATAATACCTCATCCTTGAAGGGTTGGATGTCATATAACAATTGACACTACTGGTTGACATGGAGATCTCATCCCTAGCGAACCCACCCGATGTTGTATGGTTGTGGGTGTGGTGTTGTCGACAATCCCAATTGTTTGACGACCTCTACTGAGATGAGGTTCTTATGTCTTCCACTATCAACAATAAAATGTAGTGGGGTCCCCTTCACCCACATTTGTGAATAAAAAAGGCGCTCCCCCTCTTCAATATCTGTTGGTTCTTCTAGTTGAATTGATGCGGTCACGACAATAGAAGTGGGATCTGCGTTGATGATCTGTCTTTTATCAATATTTTCTAAATCAGGTTCTAAATCAAGGTTCGACTCCTTGTGTTTGATATCAACCACCAATGACTGTTTTGAGCAACATTCATTGGTGTTGTGCTAGGGGATTTTGTGGAAATCGCACCATTTTTCAGTGTCCTTCGTCTTTCCATGACCCTTCTTTTCCTATGGCTTGGACTAGTTTTCGGGAGGTTGTTTGTTAGAGTCATCTTTATCATACTTTGGTTGTTGTATATTTGCATACCTGAACTCCCATTTGTTTTCTTTATTAAACTTCTGCTCAATTTTAACAGCATATCGAGAAGCAGAACCGACTGATGATATGTCTAGAAAATCCATTCTAGTTTGGATGTATTTGTGTAGAGCCCCGTGATATTTTAGAACCAAATGTCGTTCGGAGTCCTTGATACCCAGCTTGGTATGCAAGGTATGGAAGGTATTGGTGAACTCTGAAACTTCTTGGCCCCTTTCTTATCGCAGTGTGGTCCATCTCATATATTGGTCCTCATAGTTTCCAACAAGGTGATATTGTTCCTTTACGGCATCCACAAAAAAAATCCCAAGTGGGCTCGGCCCCATGTATTCCAAACTCCTTTGTGGAAATTTTCTCCTAGTAATTTTCCCACCAATGTTTGACATGGGGGAGAGCCTTAAGGAGTGCAAAGGTGATCTTTTCCCTGTCAAAGAAATTATGAATAGAGAAATAACCTTCTAGCATATTTAACCATTTTTCTAGGGCATCTGCATCTATCTGTCCTTCAAATATGGGAATATCAAAATTAAATTGTACCTTGAAAGGCTAGGTTATTCCAAAGTGGTCGCTTGATGCAGACGTGCATGTTGTTATTGGCAGGAGTTGAAGGATGTGGCAAAAAATCTCCATCATTTCGTCCCTCTATCGCGTGAGAGCTTACTCAAGCAATAGGTTGATAGAATCGTCTTCTCTGTCATTTTTATTTTCTTCCACCATGGAGGGTTTCTTGGGCATGCGACAATGATTTTCCTCAAGAGAGACAATATCAAGACCCAACTTGATATACTCAAAGCTCATTGGGGACATGCACTAAAAAACGATCAAGAGAAGCTTGTTTTGATACGATTGACCTGGATTATTTTTTAGAACGAAATGAAAGAAGAGATATTACAATGAAATACACATAAATATTGCCAAAAATAGATAAATACAGTAATACATGATTTATATTAATGAAATAAATGTACAGAGACTGTAAAAATACAGAGTGAAAGACTCGCTAGAATGGTNNNNGACTGTAAAAATACAGAGTGAAAGACTCGCTAGAATGGTGGCAGCTTATCTTTGAGAAGAGATGTGATGGATACTCACATTCAAAAGAAGATGATTTTTACAATGAGGCTCCAAAATCCTTTTTAAAATAAGTAAAATACAAAACCCTAACCCCAGAAGATGAAAATCCAAAAGGTTTGTGGGCCCCAATGGGGATAGTTGATATGTCCACTTCCCGAGGGCATAACTTTTGCATATGATCTCTTTTTGGGGCACTCAATACACTGTTGGAAAGGTATAACCGAGAAGAACGTTTTTTTACTGGCCCAAATCAATGTCTTAGGTAGTCACATGGGCCCCAAATCCCCAAAAAATGTCGTTTAGGGCCTCAAAATGGCCTCGAAAGTTTGGAACCCGAAAAACTGTCGAAAAATTGCCAAGATGGAAAACTTTTTTTCGATCCCGTGGAATAGGTGGGTGACCATCGATATACACCCATATCATTATATGAAGTAACAAAGGGGTTGTTACATATGGTATCAGACTGGGTTCAACCCTGCGACATTGGACCGTTACGCCATTCGTTGGGTTAAAGGAAATGATTGATTTAGATCACTAATAAAAATCTGAAATTTCTCTTGCAGGTAATCATCATTAGAAGTTGCAGGAGAAGTAGACGACGTGGTGTTTTTGGAAGGGGTATGACACCTCTGATAGAATCCACACCTGAAAGTTATAACCCCCAGAAAGGTGAGCAGAATGTTGAGAAAGAGAAGATTGTTGTGGGAGATGTAGTAAGTATGATGAGATCCTTCTATAGGATGTCAGAGGCATCTATCAACCTCCTGGGTAGAGATGAGGGTAGATCATTTGTACCCAATTAGGGTTCACAACACACCCCAACTGGTAGTAGTATCCTACACCGAGAACTCAACAAGGTGAAATTTCTCGAGTTCTGGGGTGCCTTGGACGACTTGGCCATCGAGGCATGGTTGGAGAACATGGCAATGTGCTTCACACTTCATGATTACACCTCCAACATGAAATTTCACATGGTCGTCTTTCATATGAAGGGGAGTGCTCTTCTATGGTGAAAGACGCTCCTACCTCAACTAAGCATGGTCTTTGAAGACGTTTTATGGGAACTATTCTAGGAATGGTTCCGGGAGAGGTATTTTTATGGAGAATTCATTGAGCATCAACTTAATGAGTTCAAATCCTTACGATAGGGTAGTCGTATGGTGCCATAGTATGAGGCCAGATTCATGGATCTACTTAGGTATTCTCCACATCTGAACATGGAGAAGTTAAATGTCAACAAGTTTTTGTTTGGCCTTAACTTCAACATTCATGTGAAGGTGAGGATCTTAATGCCTCAGAATTTGCATGATGTGGTTCAAAAGGCCCTCATAGCTGAGGAAGAGTTGAATGGTGTGGGTCAGGGTAGGACTCCTTCTAGACAGATTAGAAAGACGTCATCAGGAGCGTAGCAGTATCAGGCACCATCTAGACATATTGCAGGGCATCGAGATATTCCTAGAGGACCAATGTTTACGACACCACGATGACACACTACTCAGTAGAGGATCACAGCAGTAGCATCATCGACCGCAACAAAAGTTTAGGCATTTTTAGTAGAACAGACCAGGATCACGGGCTGTTAGACCGGACGCTTCTACTTTGGGGACCAGGAGCACTAGATCGAAGACAGGATGTTGGACATGTGGTGAGCAACATTACCAGCGATATTTTCCATTTGAGAAGGCCAGAGCAGTCGGATCATCAGGACCCACTTCAGTTGGAGATTTGGGAAAAGCACGCAGGATACATGCAATGGTGAACCACCACTAGCTTGAGCATCATTCCACTGTGCTAGAGACGTCAAGTACAATCATAGACCAAAAATACATTATATTGATAGATCTAAGTGCTACAGACAGCTTCATCTCTAGTGCGGCACTGAAGAGAATTAAGGTAAATACAGTCGAGCAGGATGAGTTCAAGTACATAGAAATGGCATTGGGTGCCAAACAAAAGGTTGGAGAAAAGGTTACAGGTTGTAGCCTTAACTTGGGAGACTTTGTAACAAAGGTAGATCTTTATGTCATGATATTAGGATCTTGTGACATAGTGATCAGTATGGATTGGTTGGAATCGCATGATGCGATACTTAACTGTAGGACAAAATGGTTAAGTTTGACGGATGATCTAGGACAAAATAGAGTGATTGTAGGAAGAAACCAAGGAGTGTCCTTGAGGTTCATTTCTTCCCTATAACTTCATAAGAGTATGTGCAAGGGATGCAGACTATAAGAAATATTAGTTCTAAATGAAAAGGGTGAGGCAGAAGGACTAGAAAACCTTCCTATAGTGCAATAGTTTGCAGATGTGTTTCCAGAAGAATTACTAGGTTTACCGCCCGAAAGAGAGTTGGAGTTTACAATAGACTTCAAACCTAGACCTGAACCTATTGCAAGAGCTCCTTACCGGATGTCAGTGCCTGGATTGCAGGAGTTGAAAATGCAATTGAAGGAATTGTTAGATTTGGTACTTATTCATCCAAGTGTGACACCTTGGATTGCACTAGTTATTTTCATGAGAAAGAAGGATGGATCATGGAGACTTTGTATTGACTATCGTCAATTGAAAAAAGCGACGATCAAGAACCAGTATCTGTTGCCAAGAATAGCTGATTTGTTTGATCATATGAAAGGGGCGACAGTATTTTCGAAGATTGACTTGAGATCAGGATATCACCAATTACGGATTAAAGAAGAATATATCCCTAAGACCACTTTTAAGACGATATTTGGACACTATGAGTTTACAGTTTTACCGTTCGGATTAACAAATGCCCCGGGGGTATTCATGAGTTTCATGAATGGGGTGTGTTGTGAATACTTGGACAAGTTTGTTCAAGTTTTTTTTTATGACATACTAATTTATTCTCTGATGAAGGGAGAGCATGATGAACACTTGAGGTTTCTCGTGCAGTGCCTAAGAGAAAAAAAATTGTACGGGAAGCTATCAAAATGCTCTCTTTACAAATCTAAGATTCACTACTTGGGACATATCATATATGGAAAACGCATCGCTATGGATCCAACGAAAGTGGAAGCTATTATGGAATGGCCAACACCGACAAACATACATGAAGTATGCAGTTTTATGGGTTTAGCAGGATATTACCGACAATTTGTCGAAGGATTTTCGAAGATCGCAAATCAGATCACATAATTGCAAAAAAAGAACAAGAAATTCTTGTGGACTGAGAAATGTGTGGAAGCATTTCAAAGGCTCAAAGAATTGTTGATGACATCACCGATAATAAAATTCCCCGACATGGACAAGGATTTCTTGGTATCCACGGACACATTCAAGGAAGGGTTAGGCGGAGTTTTGATGCAAGACAGTCAAGTGATCACTTACATATCAAGTGAAGTGAGAAAGCAAGAAGATAACTACACACCACATGACTTGGATTTATTAGGTATTGTTTATGCCTTGAGAGTATGGAGACATTACTTGATTGGACGAAAATTTGACTTAAAGACAGATCATTGTGGATTTCAACATATTTTTACACAAAGTGACATGAACGCGCAATAAAGGCGTTGGTCAGAATTACTTAGCGAAAACGATTTTGAAATTTTTTACATTAAGGGAACTGTGAACCGAGTGGAAGATGCATTGAGTAGGAGACCACGCATATTTTTGGTATTACCTCTTAAGATGAATCTTTAAGAAAAGATTCTAATTTTAAAAATCAATGATGACTGGTATAAAGAAATTAAGAATATTATTGGACAAGATACCATGATGGTACCGAAGTATGAAGGTTATTCACTAGACAACGATGGATTATTGAGATTTAACAGAAAAATTTATGTACCGCCTAACAATGAACTAAGAAGTTTGATCTTAAGTGAAGTGCATCAAGCAGTATACATGGATCATCCAGGAGTCACAAAGATGAAGGCAGATCTTAAGCATGTATTCTTCTGGAAGGGAATGAAAGAAGACATAATTGGTTACATGGTGAGATGTCTAGAATGTCAGCAAGTGAAGGTTGAGCATAGAAATCCAGCAAGATTGTTACAGCCACACTCCATTCCTGAATTGAAATGGGAAGTCATTTCAATGGACTTTGTTGTTGGATTTCCACTAACGGAAAGAAGACATGATTCAATTTTTGTGGTATTTGACACTCTGACGAAGAGTGCACACTTTATTCCAGTGCATATGACATATCAGGAACCTAACATAGCTAGATTATTTGTCAGTGAGATTGTGAGATTACATGGGGTGCCAAAAAGAATCATATCTTATCGAGGATCAGTGTTTACAGGACAATTTTGGACCAATTTCCAAGAGGGTTTGGGAAAAAAAATAAACTTTAGCACAACTTATCACCTAGAGACATATGGGAAAACAGAAAAGACAAACTAGATTTTGGAGGATATGTTGTGTATGTATGTAATGGTCCAGTAGAAACGTTGGGAATAATTCTTACCACTAGTAAAATTTTCATAAAACATCTATCAGAGTACGATTAAGATGGCACCGTTTGAGTTTCTTTATGGGAAATTGTGTCATACGTCGTTAAGTTGGGATCGACTTGAGGGTAGGGTTCTGATAGGACCAGAAGTGATTTAAGAAATGGAAGAACAGATGCAATCAATCAGACAGGGGATTAAAGAAGCGCAATATTGGCATAAGATTTATACTGATGTGCATCACATTAGCCGTAGTTATTAAGTTGGAGACAGAGTCTTCTTGCAGGTAAAACCGCAGAAGAGTTCGATCAAGTTTTCAAAGGGTGTTAAACTCTCTCCTAGGTTCGTGGGACCATTTGAAGTAGTGGAAAAGAAAGGACCTATGGCTTATTGACTAATCCTTTCTTGATTCTTTGAGGTGTATGCATGACGTATTTCATGTATCTGTCTTGAGACATTATATTAGTGATCATTCACATGTTATTGGCATTAGTTCCTTGTAGGTTTTGGACGAGGGTTCTCTCATGGTGGAGAAAATCCGCATTTTGGACCATCATATTCGACAGCTACGTCATCGAACAGTCTATCAGTCTATAGTCCACACTCGTCTACCTGGGAGGACGCATTTGAGATGCATCAATAGTTTCCTTACTTGTTTTGATATATTTAGACATATATATCTATGTCATATACATGTATTTACTTTCTTTACTTATACTATACAAACTTTGGGACAAAGTTTAAAAAAAGAGGGGGTGTATGTAACATCCCACTCTACTGAGCATACTATTATTGACTTATTCTTTGAGGACACCTGCTTGCAAGTGATCCGGGTATGGAACATTGTGATTTTATTCAGATTATGGGTTATATATGATGATGTTGAGGTGTTATAGTTGATTGATTATATATATATGTGTGTGTGTGTGTGTGTGTGTGTGTTGACAGGTGATTTTGAAAAGTCATCTTGAGTGTGCAGGAAACATGACAGGTTATGGATGCCGATCGCATCAAAGGGCTTCCTTGGACTCTGGATTGAGTCAGTGAGTGGATTGTATTGTTTGAGTATTTCATTATTATGCACATATGATGTATGATGGATTTTAGTATGATTTATGTATATGTATTTTTGACATTGTTTTTTCAGTGGATGTGGGCTTGACGATGCTTGTTAATTTGACTCACGTAAGGAGTAAAGGGTCCTTGCAAAGAAAAAACATATATTGAGGGAGAGGTGTGGCATCATCCCCATCATAGCCTACTAGCACTCCCTCCATGGCCAAAACTATAGGTTAATGATTACCTAGTTTGGGTGGTCCATGATGTCATGAGGGTAGACTGAGACAGTCGCTCATGAAGATTTCTAAGGGGCTCACAATAAGGTGGATTCCTTATTCCTTAGAATCCCTTAGTCTCTCACAAGGTCAATCAAATGGATTTTTGACTCCAAGAGGTTGGACAAACTTCCAAAAAACAAGTCAATGTGAGTGGCACCTTTGGAGCACGAAGATGTGTCTTGAAGGGCATGTCACACAATTGAAACCCAAGACAATAAACATAGGTGGCCTAGAAAACATTGGAATGATTAGACCTTGTGGGATTAAAATAATTAATTAAACAAGATGTTATTAATTATTAAAGCCTAATGGAAGGCTAAGTCGGAGTCTAAAATTAAATAAAGGACTAATTGAATTGTGACATGAGTTAGGAATTAGGAAGTAAAAACTTAAAGAATTGATAAAATGCACATGTGTGCATGAAATTATTAAAAGGGAATATTTATTTAGAAATAAATAACAACTTGAGAGAATGGGTTGTGCATAGAATAGGATTTGAGTCAACCAACCCTAGCCTAACTGAGAAGACTCTGAATCCAACTCTAACTAAAACCTAGTTAGGAGAAACCCATTAATTAAGGGTATTGGAGAACTAAGAGACAACTAAGAGGAAAATTAGGAGCACATGGGGAAATGTGAGGAAAAGTGGCTTTTAAATAAAAATAAAAGAGAAATTACTTGTGCAAGATGGGGAGAATGTGACACCTGTAGTGGGTGAATAATCCTTTAACTGAATTATTAAAAAGTAATGAATTATGCATGAGGGACGGATGTCTGTGAAGAATAATTCTATAAATAAATTGACCTAGAAGGGAAGGAGATCGGACATTTGGCGAAACATTGTTATGCTGCTGAATTTTTTATTAATTTTTTTTTACTTGTGAGAGTTGGGACTCTAGGCTAGTGAAAAGAGTGGAAGCTCTTCCTTGCGAGGCAAGCTTGGAAGCTATTGTGTTCTCATTTTTTTGCTTGGCCCCTTTGTGACTCAGGGGGGTAAGGGGGAAGAAGAGTACCCCTAGTGTTGGATGGGAGGTACCGTTGAAGTATCTATGATTAACAAGCAAGGGAAAGGAAGGAGTGCAAGACTTGAATGCCATCTTCATTACACAACATTCCTTGGTTCTAGTATTTCTTTTTATATTATGAATTCATTTACATTACGAATGTATTAGTATAATAGATTGATTGAGTCTTTGTAGCATCACTAGAAATCTTGAATGCCAATGGTTACATTTGTTGTCAACTAGAATTAGTTCGGCGATATATTTTTAAATTACAGTTGTTGCAAATGAATAATATTTGCAGTGTATATATTTTAAACTTTTGTTGTAATTATGGATGTTTTATGAACCCTAAATTGAGTGGCATGATCCTCATTGTAAAGTTGAATTTATATTTTGTATGATCTATGTTCTCTTTAAATTTGTATCTTCATCCATATTGAAGTTTGTGTGATTGGAGTTTAGTGAGATTATTTAGGAATTTAACAGTGAATAGTTCACTGGTAAACTAAGAATTTGGATCCGAATTTACATTGCGAATTTCTCTGGTGAATTGAATTAATTTGAATTTATATGTGAACATTATGTCGAAATAGTTGATAAACCCAATTTAATAATAACCTGGAGTAACTATGTTTTGTGTTTTAAAAACCAAAAATTTAGGATCGGGGAAGGCCTATTAAAGTCTCTGGAATTTTGATTTTAACTTGTAGTGTGTTAGCCCCTTTTTCTAAACAAAGTTATGCATGTGACCAGGAGCCAAAACCTAGTGCTAGTCAAAAAGGGTGTTATCCGAGGCTCTAAAACTCTAGCTCTCCGAAGGTTTATTAAACTCAACACTCCTTTTCTCCAAAAGTGTTAACTGGTCACATCTAATCTTGAGCTGAGTTGATCGATGATCATAGGTTAACCCTACCCCAACTTCCTTCACAATTTTTGTAATATAATCTAATGGTTGGCGCAGATTTTCCTTACATGAGTTTCTACGATGGAGATCCACTACGGAACTCCAGACTTCGGGGTTTTCCCCGCTTGCACAATTTTAAACTCTTCCACCCAGATCACCAAACCTCTGAAGAGATCAGAGATATGATGGTTATACTCTCCCTCAATCAACTGTTGTCGTCTACTCCGGTGTTCGGAACTACAGGAGTTTGTTTTTTTGCAACTACAACCCTTTTTCCTCTGGAGTGTCAAATTGTCGAACCTCCGAAGGACTAAGGCTATCAAATGTAACGGTCCTCGATCCGTCTCTATATCTACAGATGACGTTTACTCCGAGAGTTCGGAACTTCAGGGTCTTTGTAATCCTTAATATTTACCTCTTAACTTAGTCGAAGAGTCGAATCTCGAAATACCAAGAAATCAACAGTTCTCATAGCTCGCTCAGATCTACATCCATAATAAACTCTAGGGCTCCAGGATTTTGAGGTATTAGCTATTTGTGATCTGGATTATTTTGAGAATGACATGAAAACAAGAATATAACCCATATATAACAAGTAAATACTCAAATATAATGTGGAGAACACATAAATATAGTGAAAACCAACTTTTAGTAATGAACAAGAGAGAAAAACACTAGGCTTCCTTCACCTCAATTATATATGAGAGAGTGAGAGGAGAACAATTCTCATGATGCAGGTGAGACAAATTGGACTAAGTTTATAAAATTCCATAGGAATGTAAAACACTAAGACTTATTGGGCGGTCATCCATCCTAGTACTACTCTAGCCTGAGCGCACTTAACTACGAAGTTATAATGGGATCTAGTACATTAACACTATGTTGTAGGCATGTACATAAGGAAACTAAGAAATCATTACATGTTGTCTGTAATTAAAAAATGAAGATGACATTACATTCCATGCCCCATCAAAAGGTTGAATATCATGGTTTATCAAAACCACGGGCTCAAAATGGTGATTCAATGAAAAAGGTGGATGGCCACCGAGATCCATTGGGATCAATTTGCAACACTTGTTTCCTTTTAATTACTGAAGGTTGAAACCCACAGATCTGACAATCTTGTATTTACCATCAACGACAGTCAGGATTAACTCTAGCTTCAGGAGTTCGGGACCTTTCACACCTTCAAAAATTTCAACTACCACCTCTCGAATGGCTGAATTTTGAATACTCGGATCTATGGAAACGTGTACCCAACGTTCGACGGTAATGATTTACTCCTAAATTCGGGACTCCGAGAGTCCCTTAACCTTAACACCATGACTCTATTTTTTCACCAAATTACCAAACCTTCAAAATATGAAGGCTTGTAGATCTAACGGCCCATAACCAATCGCAAGATCTATGATTGTCCTTCACTCTGGGAATTTGGAGCTTCATGGTTTCTTCACTCTTTACAGTTATGAACCTAACAAGAAAATAGTCGAACCCTTGAGGATCCAACAACTAGTATTAAATCATCGATATATGGTGTAGATTCACTCTGAGACTTTGGGCTTTAGGGCTCACTTAATGCAACCAACTATAACCCACCAAAGTAATGAATCCCGAAGGTATTAAGGTTTAACGGGTGTGCATCTCCCATCTAATCGAACAGTTGCGAGGATTCTGACTCATCACGATCAGATCCCATCCACTAATTTCCTTTGAATGGATTTCAAACTCTTGATTTCCTCTCTTGAACCCTGCACATGTTGTTTATCCTAAGATTTTCCTTAGAATTGAACTTCAATGCTCATTAGTGCATCCTTCCTGAGCTCTGGACTTTAATTGTTGAGTGTGCGCTTGTGCCTCCCCTGTGTAAGTTTTCATTGTCTCTCCTGATCTTTGTGCTTCTGAGGGTTATGATCTATGCCCAACTTGAGAGGGTCTTTGTGCACTTCGGGTGTTGTATTTTCCAAACTTTGGGATTTCAAGGAGCCATCTACGCACTTCAAGAGTTGGCTCTGGAAGTGTTACACTGTGACACCCAAAAGAGGAATTTCAGGTTCCTTACAGAACTTATTAAACCAGTCTTAGAACAGACTTCCACTCGGTTGCAAGTTTATTTCTTCACAGTATCATTCAGTTCACAAAAGTACAAAGTAAGCTTATGATTTCTACATTGTGCTGAGAGCTTTTCTCTGTTGTTCCTTTCCTCATTTAAATTGTGATATAGATCGGTAGCTTATACTTGGTTTTACTATGTAGGGTTGTTACTTTTCCCAGTAAACTGGAGTAAGACAGAATTGTCATCTTATTAGGTTGCTTGTTGAAGGTCTCTGTTACTAATTAAGTTTATGTCATGTTTTTATTGGATGGATTCCTATTCTTTAAATAACTAAGATAATGAATTATTGAAATAGTATGCATTGTGTTAAGAGGTGATGACTAAGACACCATATTCTCTATATCATTTTGAATAAAATTTGTACATAAGAATGCTAGAAATTATTTGATTTATGGAATATATTGAAGGTATGGGAATTAGATACGCCCTTGTTCCTCATAACAGTTTCCAGTCTTGAGACATTAAATGGTCAAGATCAATCGGACGAATCCTAGAATTGAGCGTTGATTATGTGCCTTGGAGGTCCTAAACTTGTAGGATAGGTTTGGTAGGTAGCTTGTATGTTATTATATGTGAAGTGGCAGATCCTCCATGCAGTAAGTGGTATATAAATCTAGCAGTGCAAGGGAATGAAAGAAATAGAATGAGTATTATTGCTATACGTCACTATCATGTTTCACTAGTTCAAATGATGTGATATGGATGTCAAAAAAAATATCTCTTACTGTTCCACAAGTACTTATATGATGTAACAGAGGGGTTGTTACAAATCTATCTTCTACCAATACTTAGACAAATCGTTTAAGTCTCACGGCAGACTTGTGGATCTAAGCCACATTTATTCACACCTCCATAACCTCCAAATTTCACCCTCAAGTTCCATCGCACTTATTTTTCACCCGCACTTTGACACATTTATAAACATTTCACTATGGGTCTTTTGGACTGTTTGATCTTTGACATGTGGAAATTTTCTGGGCCATCGGATCTCTAGCACGTGGCTACCTCCTGGTTCGTCGGATATCTTTCTTTATGGTTTGTATGATCTGTGAAACGTGGCAACCTCCTAAGCCATCAGATCTCTTACCTTCTGGTTCATTCGATTTGTGACATGTGGTGAACTCCTAAGTCATCATATCTCTCACCCTTTGGACCATCCAATCTCCCATTCTATGTACTTAGTCATTTCTTCATACTTAGCCAGTTCTTTAAGATCGTATTGTGGGACCATGGGATTTCTCTTATTCTTCTCATCTTCCCAATATTCCTTCATGCTCACTATCTCCACGGAGTCTCGACACTTAGTCGATTTGCTAATCTTCTCTTATCATCCCATTCTTGGTACTTAGATGTTTTTCCTTTTGATAAGTTCAACCGTGGAAGTGGAGTTTCTCACACTACTTTGAAAAATTTTCTCTTGTCCATCCATCCTTCTACCATTCTACACTTAGTCATATTTCAATATTTCACCGTGGGTCACAAGACTATAGAATTTCCCCAATTCTTGTGGCTTTATCCATTTTTCCAATATTTCACCGCGGGTTCATGGGGTCACGGGATTATTTCATTTCTTTTCACATACTTCTGATTCTCCATCGCTTTGTGACGTCTTGGGACTTGGTCATTTTTGAGTTCCCACCATGGGCCTCAAACCTTTGATTGTGGCCATTGATCTTAGAGAATCAATGGTTAGGATTTAACTGTCTCTGTGTCCACTATTCTTCATACCAAAAGGTTACTCTCCATACAAATTTTTGTAGCTTCTCTTTTCACTTTCAAGTGATGTAAAAGTTCATTTGTAATACAAATCCTTCAAAAATGATTTTCCCAACAAATGTGGTTTATAAGAACATGGTATTTTTCCCTGCTATTTCTTGCATGCCCTGCGACTTTGACTCCATCTCATGCACTTTCTATGCTTCCTCATTATTCCTCATCATTAATCTTAACATATTTTTTTTTCTTTCTCTATGTCCTCGTGCTTATTCTACATATCCTTCACCATTATTAACACATAGTCTTGTTATTTTTTTCTTGAAGTGTACTACACTGTGAAAATCATCAAGGACATCACCATTTCCACTTTGAAATCAATGAAAACACAATTTCTAACAATGACCATCTGAACCTTCTAAGGGTATGTATGTTGAATACATGATTCTTCTCCTATATTGATGCCAATAAAAATATGTTATGCACTCACAATTTTATGGAAAATAATGATGTGTGTGTCTATTTCATAGTGTCATTATCCTTTGCTCACATGTGGTTGTGTGAACCATGACTTCCCATAAGACCTGCAATGTGCCATATCGAAATTATATGCATTTGTATGTTGGATCACATTAAGGGATATTCATATAGCTAGCATTCCATGGTGGCGTCGAGAGATAGATGAGATTGTTTGTATGTTTGAGAAGGAACTTCCCACGAATTTTATGGACTTGCAAGTCCATCTTCTAATTCACCTACCTGATGAGGTTGAATTAATTGGAGTGCTCTCATGTCATTGGATGTTCTTCTTAGAGAGGTACATGAAAAAATTGAAGGGGTTTATTTGACAAGGGGAAAAACCGTAGGGCTCTATGGCAGAGCGATACATAGTATATGACTCATTCTATTATGTCAATGAGTATATCAAGCAAATTGATGACACAGTAGGGGTAGTCATTTGGGATGACCAAAAAGATGAGGACAAAAGGGAATGGGCACTACTCCAAATGGACAGAAAAAGGTGCTTGATAAAGAGTAAGTCATAATATTTTGTCAATTTAGTACAGAGGAATTGTTTATATTTAAGTTGATAATACATATTTTATCCCATGCTATTTGTTTTGAATTCTTTTATTACATCGGAAAATTTAGAAATTTGTATGCCATCAATAAATTCATTATTTAAGTTGATAATATTTATTTGATCTCATGCTATTCATTTTGAATTTTGGTATACATCAATGAATTTAGAAATGGATGTCATCAATAAATTTGTTCTTTACAATGTGTAGGCAACGTGACCATGGGTCGTGTTGTATGAAAATAAAATAAGGAAAAGGGGCAGTGATAGGAAAGCATTCAGATAGTTGAATGGTAGAACCATGCCTTATCCTGATCATTTAAAATAAAATATGCCAAAAATATGTCCCAAGAGTTGGGTGGTTGACCATATATAAGAGAAATATGAGATGTTCAGTCATAACCCACGTGGAGAATATCAAGATGCACTAAACATAGGGGTCAGGTGTAGCAACTTTGTAATAACCTCTTTAAGTACCATGTTCTATTTATAATATTGCACATTTGAATTATAACATGTATTATGTTTTTATTAACGCTTCGATTATTAGACATATGACACTATGTTTTTCTCACATTTTTACAGGTGCATTTGTTCCCATCTATGTGGGCATATGGACATCATTTTCATATTGAGGATGTTGATGATGGACGCATCACACAAAACTAATACTCGCACCTGGCTAGAAGATCATGACTTCATCTCTTTAGTCCGTTCTACTTGGGATGAGATGAAAAATTGGCCTGATAGTTCTTCAATGTCTCTCCTTTGTGATAAACTAAAACACCTGAAAAGAGTTGTAATTAAATGGCAGACCCTTAAAAAGTTACAGCTTAATGAAGACTTGAACTCCATTGAACAACAAATTAATGCTCTGTTTGATAAGTACCCCTCTCAAATTTTTGAGCAAGCAGACTTGGGTTTTTTTTAATTTCTCACACAAAGGAAGGCTGAAATCCTTTCGATAGAAGAAGCTACCTGGAGATTGAGAAGTCGTGCCATCTGGATTAAGAAAGGTGAAAAAAACACCAATTTTTTTCACAACTATGTTACTCGGCGAAGTAGCCACAATACAATTTGGGATCTTTCTGATGAGGATGGGAACTTGTTTTCTACTGATGTTGATTTTAAGAAGATGGCCTACAACCATTTCAAATCTCAGTATAGAGTTCATGACATAGAAAACATTGATCTTCAACTTGAAGTTTTGAACACTGTTCCTAGGTTTTTCAATGAAGAAGATAACTTTGAGATTGGCAAGCCGGTTCTCCTTTCAGAACTACAAGCTATAATTAACAAAATGCCAAGAGAGAAAAGTCTTGGCCTAGATGGCTAGTCTCAGGAAATTTTCTCTCATTTCTTTGGCATCATGGGTGAGGATTTATTAAGTGCAGTGGAAGAATCATGTATCATTGGCTTTATCCCAGGGGCTCTCAATGCAATTTTTTTTACACTCATACCAAATATTAGCAAGCCAGAAACTTTTAACGACTTTAGACCCATCGCACTCTGCAATTTTGCCTATAAATTTATTTCCAAAGTCATAGCCTCATGTATCAAGGAGAAACTAGCCAGCAGTATCTCCATAGAACAATTTGGTTTTTTCAAAGACCGATTAATTTTTGATGCAGTTGGAATTACACAGGAGTGTCTTCACACAGCAAAGACTAAGAAACTAAACTCTGTTTTTCTTAAGATGGATTTTAAAAAGGCCTATGACAATGTCAATTGGCAATTTATTAGATTACTCCTTGACCAGATTGGATTAAATTGGGATGTTTCTCAATGGATTATGGGATGTATCACCATGGTCAATACTGTTGTTTTGATCAATGAAATCCCTATTGATTTCTTTAAATGCTATCGGGGGCTTCGACAGGGATTCCCACTATCCCCTCTTCTTTTCCTATTGGTTGTTGAAGTTTCTAGCAGGTTATTAACTCAAGCTGTGAACGTCAGATCTTTCAAAGGATTTAAAGTCGTTGTAAACACATTTATCTCCCATCTACTTTTCGTAGATGATGTACTCATCCTTGGAACTGGAAATTTAGAGTACTAGAAAACTCTTAATTCCATCCTTTCAAATTTTTGCTCTGCTACGGGGATGATCATAAATCAATACAAATCGGTTTTTCTTGTTCAAAATATAAACCAGGACCTGCAACAAAATTTGAAGGCAATTTTCAACATTCAAATTGTTAGTATTGAACAGGGCTTGAAATACCTTGGTTTTAATCTTAAACCAAACAACTATAAAGAGACTAGATGTGGATTCTCAAGAAAATTGAAAAAATATTAGGGAATTGGACTTTCAGATGGATTTCCCTAGGTGGAAGGCTTTACTTTAGCAACTTCTGTACTACAAAGCATACCAGTCTATTGGCTCAAACTGGAAAAATTCCCCGTGGTTGTCATAAATCGAATACAGAATGTGATCTCTAAGTTCATTTGGAAAGGAGGTAAAAAAGGAATTGGATTCCAGCTCACGAAATGGAAAAATATAGCCAGACCAAAACTCTTTGGAGGATGGGGTATCAAACATATCTCTTGGTTTGCTCAGTCTCTTTTTGCAAAGTCTTGCTGGAGGGGTTTATTTCTAAACAAGACTTTGGAGCACAGTCCTCTGCAAAAAATATTTGAAAGGTAATGATCTCATCTCTTGGCTCCACAGAGGTTCACATCCAACCCAAGGTTCATCAATCATTTGGAAAAATTTCATGGGCTCACTCCTGATTATTCAAAGGTGGCTTGCTTGGGAAGTCGGTTCAAGCTCCAGTGCAGTTTTGGGACGAGATCCTTTTATTGGTTGCAGTCCAAATTTTAAACTTGCAGCTTCTCTTCTTCATGTACTGAACAGTTCCAACCATTACTCCTTAGCACATGCAGCAAATGTTATGGATTCTAGTAACTCCCAGTACTAGTTGGAATCGGCCCAGCTCGATTTAACCGATATACATAAAATGGAATGGGACACTTACACCTCTTACCTAAAATATAGTGGCATCTGTCTCACTAATATAAAGGACAAATTGGTCTGGTCCTGGAACAGATCTACATGTACTGTTACTGCAAAACTTGCATATCAATCCATTTTAATTTTAAACAATATTGAAGAAAGGAAATGGTGGTATCAAGCTATATGGAAATTAAAACTCCCAATCAAATTGATATGTTTCATGTGGATGTGTCTAATCAAATTGATATGTTTCATGTGGATGTGTCTTAATGACTACATTCTGACTGGAGTAAATTATCAAAAAAAGAGGAGGAATTGGACCCATGGGCTGCAATCTTTGTTTAAAGAACGAAGAAACAACTACTCATTTTTTTGTGGAATGTCCCATTACACAAAAAATCTGGATTGAATTAACAAAATTCCTGAAACTTGATAATATCTGGAATTCAACTTCTTTGGAGGAGAACCTAAAAAATTGGTTCTTACAATATCCAAAACTTAAACATCTCCATTTTCTACTCTGTTGGGGTATTTGGAAATTCCAGAATGGATCAAATGGCAGTCATAAACACTATTCTTTCTTTTAAAGACTACACACTCAAGGAGAATAAAGTCAGATTGGATTACATCTTAAATCCAATTCATTTTGGTGACAATCCAATTGGTTTTTTTGATGGTGCAGCTATAGGGAACAACTATGGTATTGGAATATTTTTTAAATTTTCCTCGAAACATAAGTCAGTGCACGTTTTGATGGAAGCACTGGAAATAACATGAAAGCAGAGCTCTTAGGCCTTTGGAGGCTACTACTTCTCGCCTCTTACTTTAATATAAAAAAGATGATGATTGCAGGTGATTCTAAGGTTACTATAGATTAGATAAACTCCAAATCCAATTTAAATCTTATTTATCTCAACAGTTGGAAAGACAAGATTAGAAAGTTAAAGGATGGATTTGATTTTATCCAATTCATACATATTCATAGACAATTCAACCAAGTTGCGGACAACCTTTCAAAATTGGCACTTAAAGATATTCCAGGCTAGCTATATTATGAAGAATTTCATGAAGACACTACTGTAAACACAGGGAACCTTTACATTTTCTACAGATCTTTTTTGATCGATGATTACTAGCCATATATGTAACAGAAAATTTCATTTGATTCTAATAGAATATCAATGAAACAGTTTTTTTTTTCATGAAAAAAAATGTAATGTTAGATATAATTATTTTCCTTCTTTTAATCAAAGATTCACAGTAAAGTAATCCTGCGCTATTGTTTCTGAGTAAAGATTCACGGTATATATATATATATATATATATAAAACAAGTCATGTCATTGCAAAGAAAAACCCCATCATATCGCTGGCAAAAGGGCCATGAGTTCGCAACAGTTGAGAACACATTTTTTTACAGTGAAAGTTTCCCACGAATCTGTGACACAAAATCATGGTTTTAAAGAGCACCATATCGCAGAAGAGACCTGCTCCTTTTTTTTGAGATGTAACCAGATCTAGGGGTCTTTAACTCTTAAAACTTGTGACAATGTAATTGGAAATAATCAGGTGGTCCTTCTTTTCAATGCAGCATGGTATACAGTTCTCGAAACCTGATACTCACATGATTATGTGATAAGATGTCCATACCAAAAATTAGTTTAGAATTAGTTTTATGAGCTTATTAAAGCTCTCACTTTCTAATACTTGAGTAATGTTTTTTTTTTGTAAGTTAGGTGGTACCTTTCTATTTTCTATTTATATATGCAGGATAGGCTACATTAAAATATTTATACTTTGGCCTCAACCTGCCCGTAGGAAACCAGGTCTGTTGGCCATCTAAGTGCTTTGAATGCTTGCCAAAATTGAAATTGTCTCTTTATCCTATATAGCGCATTAACTAGCTATCCTACTGCTTCACCATGTTCAAGCTGATAACATAAAATAAGTTTTAGCTTATAACATAACATATGATGCCATACTTCCAAAAAAAAACAAGATCCTATGAAAACTATCCTTCAGAAGATGAAATTGGGGTTGGATCCTTGGCATGTGATCCCGGCATGTCCACCTGTTGCAGCTATTGAAGCAACTTCTCCATACGTTCCATCCTATCGTCCATTCTCTGAATGCGATCAGTTACTTGATATTGGGTAAGTTTAATATGGTGCAGGTGGCTTTCAATCTTCTCCAACAATTCTTTAAGGAAGTGTTCTGTCTTTGGTCGTACTTTAAACTCTGGTGGATGTGCACTTTGGATTGCTTTAGCTAGTAGGCATTTCATTAGCCAGTATGTATGAATGGCTTGGTTGAATAGACTGAGGCGACCTCTGGTATTACCAGGGTCGTGAATGAAATCTAGAATGTCAGCTTCAGCTTCGGTGTCTTCAGGGTCTGTCTGCAAATCTCTTTCCCAGCCACGAATTTGCATTCGGGTTGGAGAGCAATTGCCCAGAATGTAGTTGACTACCAGATTTTCCAAATGCTCCTAGTTTGTTTGCCTTCCTCGTTTCTGTGGTAGCTGTTCCTGCTGTACCTGCTTCCCCTTGGCTGTTTCAGAACGCAGACCACGTTTCCCCATGGTGCCTTGGTCCCAACCAGTAGTTATGAAATTGTCAGGGTGGTCGCGCCTCCTATTCGTCTCCCAAGCTCTTGCATGCAGCAGACTGTGCATGAGCGTTTTAGACGAAGGAGGGCGAAAACATACCTTAAACAAACCTTCCGTCCCGGGCGCTGACAGTCTATCATGACTAGCTCTCTGCATCATTAAACTCGCACAAGTGATCACCACAACTATTGATAGAGCTTGGCGGTGGATCATGATGGTTATTAACTGTCGGAAGGGTGGCGTGCCGTGAGCCTGCCACGGTTTGTCCTATTGGCCAGCTGTTCACCCCGATCGGGGGGTTGAAGGTCTTTGTTGACAATCAGTTGTAATGAGTGTAGCTCCACATCCCAGATTGCTTGGCGCGGACAAGCATCAATGGAACGCTCTGTATTCTGACATCCCCAATTGGCCAAGAAATCTGCTGCAGCGTTGCCTTTTCTTTTGATGTGGCTAGGGAGTAAATACTGAACCTGCTTCAGCAATTGACTTACCTCTTCCATAAGAGCTGTTGTCCTCCAACTTTGGGTGATTTTCTCCCAAGGGTTGCCTTGTTGCAGCTTCTAAATAACTCCAGTTACCATGGCTAAATCCCCTTCCACTATAATTCTGTGATAGTTTTCTCTGATAGCTATAAGGATGCCCTGCTTTACCGCCATAAGCTATGCTTCATTGTTTGTGGCATGGCCCAAATCAATTGCATAAAATCGGCAAACTGTTCCTTGGGAGTTGCGGAAAATCCCACCTGCTCCAGCTTGACCCGGGTTACCTTTAGATGCTCCATCATAATTGAGTTTAATAAAACCTGGTTGTGGAGGTGACCAATGTTCCTCAATAGTGTGTTCAGGGGGTTTATATTTCCATAATCCTTTATAAAGCATCTGAGGTTGTAGGTCTAAGTTTCCTTGTTTTCAGTTCTTTGGTAAAATTGTCCCATTGCTGTGTAGGTGGGGCTGCCTCCCATCCATTTTTATCTTTCCACGTCCTCCAGACATCATTATTGTTTGGACACCAATAATGTTGTACTAAACGATGAGTTGGTGTGTTTGTATACAAAAAGATTTCCCCCAAATCTAAGCGAGTGAACAGTTTTTCTCTCTGTTGCCATGAATCCTCCCAGAAAAGGGTTGTACTTCCTTCTCTTATCTCCCAAAAGCTGTGCATTCTGATTAAATGCCTATTTGTTGTAGCCAAATTCCAAATTAAAGAACCTTTTGGGACTCTGTCTATCTTCAATCTGCCAGAGACTGTGCGTGGCATAGCATATTTTGTTTGCCAGATGTTCTTCCATAGGTCCGACCCTCCCATTAGCCATCGCCACCATAACTTAGCTCCGAGTACATTGTTCAAAATGAAAGGGTCTCTAAGGCTTAGCCCTCCTGCTGTCTTTAGTTGAAGCAGTTTATCCCACGATACTAAGGCCCATTTCCGTTTGTCTTGTGCTCCCTGCCAAAGAAATCTGTTAAACATGGATACCAATGCAGAGCATAATACTTGAGTAATGTTGGAGATTGTAAGCTCTCGCATTTATGATGTAATTATTTTCCTTCTTTTAATAAAATTTGTGTGTCTAGGACACTTATGCTCTCTTCACCTATTCCACTTCATCCTTTGGTTTTATAATCATATAAACTTATATTAATCATTATTTTTACATTCTCCTTGAAATAAGTGTCAATATAGGAAGGACATGGAAATTCTAAAAGAGTATTTTCCTAGATCCTAGTTAGAATAAAGGGAAATTTTAATTATCCATACTTATCTAAAAGTATAGAAACCTTTGTCAAATTTACTAATTCTTAAAATACTAATTATAAAATGTTGAGTAATATTATTTTTTAATAAAAGATTCTTAAAATTTGTATTAGAGTAAAAAATTATGAAACCATTTCATGAGAAGTGTATAGATCAAAATGTATTACTATTATCTATATTTAGTATTTAAAATTTAATTGAATAAATTTATATATTATAATAGTTAGATAATATAAATTAATAAAATATTTGGAAAATTTTAATGTTAATAAAATATAATAATTGTGAAGCGAAAGTAGATTCGAAAAAAGGAGAAAACCATAGAGATTTAAGATTAGAGAATTGAAGAAGAGGGATATTTGAAAAGAAAATCAAGGGAGACGAAAAAAATATAGGAGAGGGGGCGAGGGAAAGTCGAAGGAAGGAGAAATAATTTAGGTTTGATGCATAAGGTGATGAATGATGGGCTTCCAGGATTGGTTGAGCTTGAGGTAGCTAACCATTAAGTCCCTTAAATTTTTAAGTAATATTGTCACACAGTGAAGGAAGAAAAGGATTTATTGTATTCATGTTTAATGGCAGTGTACATTTTTATTTCCCACTGATTGAGATTACTCAAAGATACGGTACTTATGAGTGATAATCTCTTACCCAATAGTTGTGCAAAGGAAAAACAAATGTTGAAAATGTTGGGTGTTGAGTACATATGATACCATGCATGTCTGAATGATTGTATTCTATACAGAAATGAATATGCAGACAAAGAGATATGTCCAAAATGTGGGCATGACAGATACCATAAATCAAAAAATAAGGGTAAGGCATATGGTCCTCCTCATAATATATTGAGGGATGTGCTTATAATTCCAAGAATTCAAAGGCTATTTCGTTGCAACAATTAGCCATGTTGCAAGGGTGGCATGCCTCACATAGAAGTGAGCCAGGAGTTATGTGAATCCCAACAAATTCAATAGCCATGAAGCATATAGATGATACATGGCCCGATATATTCAAGGATGAAGTATAGAGCCTCTGATTGAGAATACCTATGGACAAAGTAAACCCATATTTTCTCCAAAACACTAAATATTATATTTGGCCAATGGTAGTAATCAATAATAATATCCCCCCATGGTTGTCCGTGAAGAATGAACATCTTATGCTAGCTCTGATAGTCTCGGGTAGAAGACAAGTGAAGAGAATGGATGTCTACCTCCAACCACTCATCGATGAATTTAAACAATTATGAGAATGGATACATATATATGATGTATCAAGACACATATCAATGGAGAGGTGTTTTACATTATATGGCATATCTGTGTACACCATCCATGATTATCCATCACTAGGAATTTTCTTTGGTAAGCATGTTCATCAATTTATTTATATCTATGATTTTATTTGGAATACTTCATTTGGTGCAACTATATTTTTAACACTAACATGTTATTTATATGATAACATCACAGGTCTTGTAACAAAAAGGTATCATGGATGTAAATTTTGTGTACCTTCTATAAAGGCTAGGTGGTCCAACCACCTACAAAAGCCGATGTACGATTGTTTAAGGGTGTTCCTCCCAAAATGCCACCCTTATAGAAGAAATGCATCTGATTTCAATGGTAAACCAGAGAGAACCTAGAGACCTAAAATAATGACACTAACATATTGGAATAGGGCATATTACACATAGAAGGAGAAGGAAATAGAAAAATGGCTTGATTTAGATGGGGAAGCTATGTTCGATAATCCTGAATTTTTTTACACCTATGTTGAGAAAATTCTCATTGGGATGAAAAGGAAATATGTATTTTTATGAGCTTCCATATTGGGAGAATATTAAGATTGACCACTTACTAGATCCCGTGCATAAATTAAAAAATATTCCATCTTCTTTGTGGAGGCACATATCATGGAACAAAAGAGACACATTGGATGTCAGCAGAGATGTTATTGCTTCAAATACTAAAAAGAGACATTGGACAAGAAATGAAACTATAGGAGAGGATGGTCCCTCTTAGTCTTTTAAAGAATGTGAAGTCCCATGGATTTTGAAGAAATATGATCTTTCTATAGAAAAGGATTTTATATTGGGTGTGAAGGAACCTTCTTTATATGGGTTGACTCTACGATGTTGCTTCATTAGAGACGAGAATTTGTCGGGGTTGAAATCACATGACCATCTGAACCTTCTAAGGGTATGTATGTTGAATACACGATTCTTCTTCTATACTAGAGTCGATAAAAATATGTTATGCACTCAATGTTTTATGAAAATTAATGTTGTGTGTGTCTATTTTGTAGTGTCATTATCATTCGCTTGTTAAGAACCAAGTATCAATATAGCATAGAAAAACCTCAGAATAAGTACTCAATGCCTTGAAAAAGAGAGAATTTCAGGTAATAAGCCTCTTCAAGGGGGCAACATCCTTATACCCCACATAAATGTTCAAATAGAAGATGATTCCAAATGAAAATGTCTCATTGGTATATATAGGAGACTAGGAGGTACAATTACAACTAATGGACTCGAGACAATATAAATAAAATAACATTAATAATGCAATATGCCCTAATTAAGGGGTAATGAGCCACTATTTAGGGCTTAACATGCCCCTCTCCTTGAGACAAGTGTTGTCTACAATGCTTGAGTAGCTCTGGATGCTTCTGTATAAAAGACTCATCTTCATAAGTAAAATCTGCAGCCGGTAGTTTCCTCCATTTAACGAGATACTCTGAAATGGATTTATTCCTTAGCTGGCGAATTCTTGTGTTAGTGATGGCTTTAGGCTCCAATATGATTTTTCCTTCCTCGTCAAGTTCTGGCAATATAGTTTGAACTGGGATCTTGTCACCTATAACCTTATTTAAGCATGAAACATGGAAAACTAGGTGTACTCGTGAAGATGCAGGCAACTCCAATTTGTATGCCATAGTACCAATCTTTTGC
>CBVK0100740092.1:0-14265 GCA_900067695.1 Picea abies
ATGTTGTTTTTGGGATATCTTCTTCCTTCATTCTAATCTGATGATACCCTGAACGAAAATCCAATTTTGTGAAATAGATTGCTCCATGTAGTTCATATAACAATTCATCAATGACGGGAATGGGAAACTTATTTTTAATAGTGATATTGTTGAGCTCTATATAATCTGGACACATATGCCATGAGCTATCTTTCTTGAATACCATTACCACCAGTGCAGAGTAAGAACTTTGGCTAGGTATAATAATTCCAGCCTCTAACATTTCTTCAACCATGCACTCAATTTCATTGTTCTGGGCATAAGGGTATCTGTATGGCCTGATGTTAGGAGGAACACTCCCAGGAATTAGGTGAATATCATGATCATGATTTTGAGTGGGTGGAATACCTTTGGGAATATCTTCAAATACTTTGGAATGCTTATCAATGGTCCCTTGGAGATCTAGAGGAATAGATGGCTTAGATGTTTGAACATCTAGTGAGCATAGTTATGAAATTACACCTTGATGCCCCTTTTTCAATAATTTTGTCATGTCATTGGAGCTTATCACCTTGCTGAGTTTCCATGTGACTCAATTTATTTTCCTTCCAATGAAAATTTCATGAAAAGTTCTTGAAAATTAAAAGCCATTGTTCCTAATGATTGAAACCATTGGATTCCCAGTATGACATCAGCCCCACCCATGGGTATAGCAATCATTGGACTATTCATTACATATTCCCCCATAGTAATATTGATCTTATTGCATTTTCTTGAGAAATTGATAGTTCCTCCATCTGCAATCATTACTTGAAACTCTGGTGTTGGATATACAAAGCAATTGAGAGCTTTGTCTAATTTATAGTGAATGAAATTATGAGTACTGCCATAATCAATTAGGAATATTACCTTTTTCTTTTTGATATATCCTTCAATCTTGAGGGTTTGAGGAGTGCTAATTCCATCCAATGCATTACACAATATCGTGGGAGTCAACTCTTTAAAATAAATCGCATCTACATTTTCATCTTGAGATGGTTCTTGTTCTTCTTCTTCTTCTTCTTATTATTCTTCTTCTTCTTATTCACAACCTATGTAGAATAATTTCTTCTCACCACACTTATGTCCCTTACTGTACTTATTGTCACAATTAAAGCATAAACCTTTTTCTTTTCGTTCCTCCAATTGTTGAGGTGTCAACCTGGTAGGTTGAGGTGTTTTAGAAGAAAGAACATTATTCTCTCGATAGATGTTAGGAGTGTTCCTTCTAGTAGCCATAGCCATATTTTTACTCTCAACATTTCTTTCCACCCTAAATGCATTCTCCAAGGATTTGGGTTCCCAAAGACGAACCTCATGTTGAATGTTATCCCTTAAAGTTCCTATGAATACATCAATCAAGTGCTCATCTGGAATATATGTTACCTTTATATTCAATCTTTGGAAGTTATCAATGTGCTCTGTAACTGAAAAAAGAAGGTATTGCTCCTTGTATCCTCATAGTGTGCTATCATTTCTTCCGTGAAAATTTTCCAAGTGATGAGTGATTTGCAAGAACAAAGCCATCGATACCACACAAATTGATTGGGTTCTAAATATAAAGAATCAATATGTACCTTTTGTGTATGTGGAACATTATGTAGATCAAATAATTGCTCCATATGAAGTATCCATGTGATTGGGTCCTTTCCATAAAACTTCCTCACATCGATCTTAGGAAAGTGGTTGGTCTTCAACCTAAAGTTAGAGTTTCTCCATTCTTGATTCATCTTCCTTGTGTCCTCATCATGAATTTCATGGGATACATTTTTCACTTTTAGGTGTCCTCTATATTAGGAAATTTTTCAATCCTTCCATGATCTCCCCTTTTAAACTATCCATATTAGTATTTATTTCCTCCAACTTAGCTTCTGTCGAATCCATCATTTACTGTAGTTCATATTTTTTTACTGTGTTCTTTTGTAAATCATTTATGTCCCTACGCATTTCTTCACCTTCATCAAGAGTCCAAGTAGGACTTTATGGAGGCTTATTTGGTGTAGAAGTTCCCTTTTTTGGTTTCATGTTGGCCAAGTATCAATTTAAACCTTGATTTTGAGGTGGTTCTGCTAGAAAATCTTCCTTTTATTGTATCTCCAAAATTTTAGCCCTTCTGAGTATAAAATTGTTTTTTTTGTAGTTCTCTGATATTTCTTCTCTACAATTCCATAGGTCTGATCAAAATTGGATGTGCCAAGTGGAATTTATGGTAACTTCCCCACAACTTGTTGATTTTTTGTCTTTCCAGAAGATCTCACTTGTATAGCATTCCCCACACAAAATAATTGATATAAAATTCTGAAACTTGTAACAAAATTACTACGGACAGTCCACTATCCAATTCAACTAGTATCGCTCAATTTAGATACTCTAGGAAGAATTTATGATTGTTTTACCTGGACCACCTTCTTGAGACTAGTCAATAGGACTAGTCAGATACCCTATCTTCCAAAGGGTGTATATACAAATTTAAGTTGAACCAGAAGATGAAATCGTTACCATAGATACCTTACTAATTTCTTTGAATATATTCTAGAGTTTAGGGTCTGAAACATTACAGAAAAAAAAATTTATAGTGAAAATTCTGCAATGGCTCAATTCAGGATGATTTCAGAACCCTATATTACATAGGCTTTATCTATGAAATTATAAGGCCTCAGGAGCTGAAATTTTAACCCAACATACCTTGATCCGTCTACTCAATATCCTCCAAGCCTTTCCTTCTGAAACTTTTTAGAAAAAAAGTTATAGCAAAAATTCCAAGGTGTCTCAGATGTAGCAGCCAAACCCCAAGACCTTGAGCTCCAATACCATATGTTAAGAACCGAGTATCAAATATCATAGAAAAACCTCATAATAAGTATTCAATGCCTTGAAAAAGAGAGGATTTTAGGTAATAATCCTCTTCAAGGGGGAAACCTCCTTATACCGCACATAAATGTCCAAATACAAGATGATTCCAAATGAAAATGTCTCCTTGGTATATATAGGAGACTAGGAGGTACAATTACAACTAATAGAATCAGGCCGACATAAATAAAATAACATTACTAATGTAATATGCTCCAATTAAGGGGTAATGAGCCACTATTTAAGGCTTAACATTTCTCATGCATGGTTGTGTGAACCATGACTTCCCCCAAGACCTGCGATGTGCCATATCAAAATTATATTCATTTGTATGTTGGATCACATCAAGGGAGATTTATATGGCTAGCATTCCAAAGTGGCATTGAGAGATAGTTGAGATTGTTTGTATGTTTGAGAAGGAAATACCCACGAATTTTATGGACTTGCAAGTCCATCCTCTAATTCACCTATCTAATGAGTTTGAATTAGCTGGGGTTCTCTCATGATGTTGGATGTTCTTCTTAGAGAGGTACATGAAAAAATTGAAGGGGTTTGTTCGACAAAGGGTAAAACTGGAGGGCTCTATGATAGAACATAGTATACAATTCATTCTATTATTCCAATGAGTACATGAAGCAAATTGACAACACAGTGGGGGAATTCATTTGGGATGACCAACAAGATGAGGACAAAAGGGAAGGGGAGCTACTCCAAATGAATGGAAAAAGTTGTTTGATAAAGAGTAAGTCGGTTATATTTTTTCAATTTAGTACAAAGAAATTGTTTACATTAAAGTTGATAATATATATTGCATCCCATGCTATTTTTTTTAATTCTTGTATACATCAACAAATTTACAAATTCTGATTCCATCAATAAATTCATTCTTTAGTCCCTAAGGTCTAGAGCAGTCGATGAGGGAGTATGTTGTTAAGGCACTTTGTAAGTGAAATTCATTGGTTCGAAACCCCTAGGGACACCTCAAATATAACCATGTTAAGGGATGGTACGGTCTAGGCCGGGTGCGATCCCCGAGTGATTTTGACAGCTTAGATGCCCCTGGGTTATGGAATCTTAGCCACAAGTCAGTCCTGCAGGTCAGAGATAGTATAGCCAACAAAAAAATATTATTCTTTAAGTTGATAATATATATTTGATATCATGTTATTTGTTTTGTATTTTTGTATACATTAGTGAATTTATAAATGGATGTCATCAATAAATTCATTCTTTACAATGCAGAGGCAACGCAACCATGGGTCATGTTGTATGAAGAGAAAAGAAGGAAATGGGACAATGACAGGAAATCATTCAGATGATTGAATGGTAGAAGCATGCCTTATCCTGATCATTTAAAAGAAAATATGTCAAAAATGTCCCAACAGTTAGGTGTCTAACCATATACAAGAGAAATATGTGGTGTCTGGTCGTAACCCACATGGAGAAGGTCTAGATGCACTAAACATAGGGATTGAGTGTGGAAACTTTGTAATAACCTCTATGAGTACCACATTCTATTTATAATTTTTCACATTTGAATTGTAACATGTATTATGTTTTTATTAATTCTTCGGTTATTAGACATATGATACTGTCTTGTGTTCACATTTTTACAGGTGCATATTTTCTCATCTATGTCATCATATGGACATCATTTTCACACTAAGTATGTTAATGATGGACACATCACACAATATTGTGGAGTGGAGGTCAAGCTCAACCAATCTAGTTGTTCTAGCCACTGTGATGAAAACCTAATAGAGGGGAAGTTAGGTTCCATTGGAAAGATACATGAGATCATGCAAGTTGATTTCTCATTGTTTCAATGTGTTATTTTCTGTTGCAAGTTGTGGGATACCTTCAAATGGAGAAATGTAAAGGAAGATTGTAATAGTTGGATAATATGTATTCACTCTAAACAAATGTGGGTTGAAAATAAGGATCCTTATGTTTTCCCAAAACATTTATACCAAGTGTTTTTTACCCACATGTGTTGGATGGGGATTGGTGGTTCGTACTGAGACATGATTCGAGATCTAAACATATTTTTGAGAACAACAATATTACAATGTCAAGTGAGGAAGATAACCAGGGTGATCGCAACAAAGACTAATTTGTAAATGATTTGTTTAGATATTTATGTGGTGGATGTGTCATTTTATTATGGGTATCTATAATGGAAAATTATGTTTTTTCTCTTCATTTTATAATTATGTTGGATATGAAAAGTTAACAACCATTTACAACCACCATATTGAAAATACATTAAATAGTAGAAGCATAAGATGTGGTTTGATATATTTTTGTTGTCATTTTTATTATTTATTATAGCAAATTTATGTCGTATTGTATTAAAATATGTTTATGTTAACCTTTGAATTACTAAGCATTAATTGAGATATCACAAAGTTGGTTCATACAATAGTAAAGATTTATTTTAAATTATATTTTATTTAACAAAAAATGAAGATATTAAAAATATTCAAACCTCAAAATTAAATTTTTGTTGTCTGAAAAAATCAAAATTCAACTAAACATATACTTACTTTAAAGGTACTTCTAAGGACAATTCCAACAAAATAACTTTGTGCAACATCTACACTTGTGGTGTTGGCATTACCAACTTGTATGGCATTCCCCACTTGAACTTGTGCAACTAGCATGATCTTCACCTATTCCACTCCATAATTTAGTTTTATTATCATATAAAATTATGTTAATCATTCTTTTTACATTCTCCTTGAAATAAGTGTCAATATAGGAAGGACATGGAAATTCTAAAAGAGCCTCTTTCTAGAGCCTAGTCAGAATTAAGGAAAATTTTAATGATACATACTTATCTAAAAGTATAGAAGCCTTTGTCAATTTTACTAATTCTTAAAATATTAATCACAAAATGTTGGGTGATATTATTTTTTAATAGAAAAATCATAAAATTTGTATTAGAGTAAAAAATTGTGAAACCATTTCATCGAGAGTGTATAGATCAAAAATTATTATCATTCTCTGTATTTAAAATTTTAAATTTAATTGAATAAATTTCATATATTATAATAGTTGGATAATATAAATTAATAAAATCTTTGGAAAATTAAATGTTAATAAAATACAATAATTGTGATTTTCGTAAACAATTATATCATAACTTTACATCTTGTAACCTTTGAATAGTAAAAATTAAAAAACAATATTATTATTACATTGTCATCATTATTATTAGTGAATAATTATGTTATAATGTTATTATTATAATATATGAAAAATACACAAATATTCAAATCACAATCATTTCAGTCATCATATTTAAGTATTTTTGTTTATAAACACGTTGAATCAACATATTGTATCTTGTTGGACACCAAGAAATTCACCTCGAAGAACAGTTAAATATTATATGGTATCAATGGTTATACATTTTTGCAATCACAATCCAAATTAAACACTTTCTTAAAAGTAAAGTAAACATTATATGGAAACTGTAAATTTAAATGAGTGATACATATCAAATTTCACTTAAAAAATGGAGAAATCATTAACAATGTTCGTCATTAGCATGTTCATAATACATTTTATAAATCAAACAACAACAACAACAACCAAATTATATGACAAACATAATATACATGAGCGATATACATATGAATATACATGTCAAACATACATCTAAAGAAAATCTACAATAAACATCTGATATACAGATCTCAAGTCAAATATAAAAAAATCAATATAAATTTCAATCAGTACCACTACTAGATAGGTCCACCACCAGAACTAGGTGCATCAGTGTATCTAATACCATAGATAGAGCCTCTATCAAGAAAAAATATCTCAGAAATAAATGTAGACAAAAGTGGACTATCAATGTCTCCCTAGATCAATATCATGAAGGTGTGCAACAGTACCCAATGTGAACATACTGTCCAAAGCATCAAAATCTTGTGACACACGTGGAGGAAGAGGAGGAGGAGGGGGTTCAGTGGATGATGACATGTGTGGACTTGGAGAAATACAATGATCAGTGGATAGTGACATAAGTGCAAGAGGAGGGAGAGGATCAAAGAATATGGTGACGCATGTGGAAGAGAAGCAGGAGGAGGAGGATCAAATGTGGATGAAGATTCAAACACATGTTGAGGGGAAGTAGGAGGAGGAGAAGAATCAAACGTGGATGCAAGATTAGAAACATGTGGAGGGGAAGCAAGAGGATTTGTATATGGTACATCTGACTCATGTGGCAGAGAATCGGGAGGAGGAGAAGGAGGACCATGTGGTTGAGTAGAGGATGTGGATGGATCAGCTAATGAGCGAGATGTAGTTGGATCATGAGCAGCAACCCTCAACATCTCAATGAGGTTGATGGAACCAACAATATGACACATCAACATTCTCATGTCACAAATCAAACACCTACATATATAAGAGAGATATTGTACCTGTAATATGTCTCTAATGGGTGTGGGTACCACTCTGCGACTAGTCATGACACAACATAGTTGATACACCACCTATGGTCAGACTCTCATATTCAATCTGCATGGCATGTGGGGTCTTTGTACTACTATAGGGTGTTCCTCTACCTCCTCCGTTACCTCATCCTCATGTTGGGCAGGCTCATCCGCAACATATGTGTCAATATCTGCAAAACAATAGATAATAATAATAATAATAATATAATTGACACAAAATGTTACAATAAATTACATGTGCATTAAATAAGACATAAAAATATGCTAATATATCGATTAAAACATAACAATAATATTACCTTTCTCTTTTTTATTGTCAACGTTTCAGATCTCTAGTTGGATCCATCATCAGGACAAAGATTCAAGTAGGTGAAGAGGGAGACCAAGTGTATAAATATGAGAGTAGAGACCAGAAACCCTATAGAATAACTAAAAGGGTCAGCTTGGAAACCCTAGAAACTACAAACCCTAAAAATTTTATTAAAGTACATATAAATTATAACAATAATATAGTAGTTAACCCTAAAAATTAATAAGTCAAAGTAATATTAAAAGTTATTAATGATACTATGTTAATAATAATATTGTGTAAAGATAGTATAATAATAAGATAAAATGTGTAATTATAGTACAATAATAAGATAAAATTTGGAATAACAATATAGTTGTAGAAAGGACTAGTAGACGGACAATCAAAATGACAATTGTGGAATTTATGACTAATACTATTAACCACTCTCACCATAGAAACCTAAAATCAATAATTACCTCTCTCATCTGGTCGCTCCTCTATTGTAAATCAGTTTTTTGGACATCCTCTCCAATCCATCCCCGCATATGGGTACTCTACAATATCGAGGACATGATTGTCCTCACTAAACAATAAATCACATGCCTCCCTATCGACCAGAGACATGAGAAACTTGTACTAGCCCCTCTTGGGCATTAACTACCCCCACATGTGCATATGTGCATCAAACATAGGCATAGCATGAAATATAGGTAAAGGAAAAAGAGGTACTACTCTCCTAGTGACATGAACCCTCTCAAAACATAGTGTATATAACTCTGACGGGACAGGAATGGGAAGAATCTCATCCCAGACAAAACAACACGATTGTGATATAATGCACGACAAAATTGTCTCAAAAAATAATTCTCCCACCTAATCAATTGGGGCATCTGTAATAAACTATCTACATAATAAAAAATAGGGAAACTAATGCATTTCCCATTGAAACTACAATTTGATAGTGTCGAGAGAATAAGACACAAGCACCTAACTTCCTTTTTCTCAAATGAAATTTTCCACAGCTAACAACCACGAACCTGGAACTTCAAATTTGAATCAACATGCAGACCGACATATCTATGCACATATGTCAATTTTTTCTCTCCTGCAACACTAGGTGGTAGCACAGAAAAATTGGGCATATACTCCCCCCTCATAGAAAGCCCAGTGATGAAATAGACATCCTCGTCTATGGGATGATACCACAGAACGGGACCAACCCTGAACCCTTGTCTCTGATGACCCAGCGACAAATCAACATCTGTAACAAAAAATAGCTCCCCCTAAGGGATGTACCCTCCTGATAAAACTTCAATAGGACAACATTCATCAAAAATTTCTATGTCGAATGTGAAATAGGGTGAGGGAATAGCTCTCTCTCTCTCTCTCTCTCTCTCTCTCTCTCTCTTCCTAGCCTCCCACTTATGCACAAATGAGTGTGTCGTGACCTACTATTTTTTCTGCTCCTCCTCCTCTCGTCATCATCGTCTTTGATTCACATACAAATATTATTCGACACATATATAGATAAAATAAATTAAAATTATAAAAAAAATACATATATAAATGACATGTATTAAAAAAAATCTAAAATTGATTTTTTTTTTTGCAAAAAAATATTTTAAAGCAACTGGTGCGCAAAAAATAACACATATGCACCGACTATGGTGCCCTCTATCATACATACAACTTCATCATGCAATGTTGTTACTAATACACACTGGCGCCATGTTTCTTGTCGCACAACTAAGTAATTGTGCAGTTTGTCCCATAGGATGCTCCACACCAAATCAATGCTTTTAACCATGTTGGTTGAGTGATTTTAACAGCACTAGTTCATTTTGTTAAAAAATAGATACCGCAATGATAAAATTCATGGTGTGCAAATCCATGATTCCCTTTGTTAAATTGAATGCACCACTGTGCCAATTTTACCAGAGCATTGGCGTGATGTAGAGTGGTGCATTGTATTACTAATGCACATGTTGGCTTGCAGTGGGTAGACCTGGGGTTAATCATCAAAATACCAACAAAACCTTTAGACATTGATCCTTTTGACATCACCTATAGAGCAAGTGAAGTCTCACCCAAAACATCTAGAGGGGATGCAGGAACTAAGGTTCTACAGTGATGAGGGGAAGTGAGGCATTCAACATATCTTTTATAATCATTTACTCATGTGCACAGTTTCCATTACTTAACAGTTACTTGACACTCAATATATTTTATGCGCAACATTCTCCCACTTAACATTCATTCAATTACCAATTACTTCAGTGCACGACATTACAACATCATATAGAAATAACGCATCCATCATAATAATTAAGCATTATCATCACTATGCAATAACATTAAACATCATAACATGAAAACACAACACATCACAACACACATGTTTAACGTGGTTCACCCAACATTAGCTACGTCCAAAATAGATGGCTTATGATATTAGTCATTGAAAATATGCTTACAGTTGTGCATTGTGCTACAAAATATGCAACAATATCATTACTCAAACCTTCCTAGCCATTATTTTGTAGTGTGAAACTCACTCCTCAATCATATCATTCTAAACACTTAGCCAGAAACTTAACTCACTCCTCAATCATAGCATTCCGAATACTTAGCCAAAAACTCAACTCACTCCTCATTCACTCACACTCACCAACCTCACTACCCAAAAACCCTTTACATATTTATACATAAAAATAGGGATAAGTCTGTTACAAAGTGGACAAAATGTCCCAAAATCCAAATGGTCTATAAAAATTTCCCACCTTTTATGTGTCGCTCCATCGTGCTTCCTTCTATCACGCACTTTGACTCCTTAAAGTCCTCTCCCATCGTGCACTCTGGTCCATCTTCTAACTACCTTTTCTTCTTTGATTTATTTTGGCACGAATCCATAAACTAATCCAAAATGCTTGTCCAATAGGCCCCCAAAACTCATGTGTGGGTCGTTCCAAGCCACTCAAGTCTTCTTCCAGTTCTCCATAAATGTTTTGAAGGTCTCCTTCACTGTCACAACCTTCTCCTTGACCTCTAGTTCCTTCTGCAAAATTTGGTTAATTATTTCTGCAATGATCTGAGCCTGTATCTTCTCAACACTTTCATCAATTGCTTGTTTTATTATACTTTGAGTTGTTTCTAAGGTTGTTGTCACTTTTTATGATTCATCCTATATTACTTCTATGTGTTGTGCATGAGCATGTTACTCCGCCCTTATTTGATTCATTTCTGAATACATCTTTCTATTCTCATTCATCATTGTTACCACCTCTGCTAATGGTAATGTGCCCATCACTATTTTAAACTGTTGCGCCTTTTCCTGCACATATTGGATATTCTGACTAATTTCCTATTTCTTATTATCTTCATTTAATTGTGTCCCAACACCCATAGTCTCTATATACATCTGAGTGCATTCTACTTCTAGAGTCTTTATGGTTTCCACCATTTTTGTCATGGTTTGATCCCTTTTCTCTCTCTCTTCAAGTGGAGTTCTTGGTGTCACAGGCACTTTGAGATTCTTGAAGTTCTTGATATACCTTATTGAATTCCTTTTTCATTATTTCAACCTTTTGCACGGATTCATCATGCTCTTCTTTAACCTTTCTATACTCCATCTCTAATGCGACAATTTCTGCCATAACTTTCACCAACTCGTTGGATGTCTTCTCCACATGTGAGTTCATCTATTGTTTCGTGCTCATCTTTAATTCCTGCAATACTTCTATTGGAAGTTTTGATAGCACTAGGTCAATTTGACCTAGTGCCCTGTTCGTTTCTTGCATCTTTTTCGTGGGGAACTCCACTACCCCTATCATTAGCTTAATCAATCTTCGCTCTCATGTGACTACTAAGGACTAGGATATTATTGGCCCTACCTCCCTAATATTGGTAGTTCTTGTTGTTGTTTCCTCCTCTATTTGTCGGCCTGACACAATTTTTTCTACTTCTAGTAGTTGTCGCAACTCGACCATCTACTTCAGTGTGCATTTATTCATCTCTTCTTGTTGTTGTGTTTTGCACTAAAATGAATCATTTGTGACTTCCTTCACTTGGTTTCCTATCTTATCCTAATATTCCTTTGTCAAAGCCTAGATAGCCACTTCCTTGATGGGCTTGCGCTTTTTCCATTGTGGTACGGATCTCCCTATTTCTGTTTATTTTCACTTATTGTCTATGCACGGTGTTGATTGGTGTGTAGTCTCCTCTGGGTCCTTTCCACTTTCCTAGTCATCTCCTACTTCTTCATCCTCTTTTATCTTGTGAAATTTTAGGTTTTATTTCTCTTTTGGTGGGATATTCCACTCCTCGTCCTAATCAAACATAATATCACCCATCTCTTATTCAATCGGTCTATATTATGTCGGCATCCATTGTCAAATTGGGTTCTTCTTTACTTGTACATACATGTGGTGACTCCCTGCCTTAAAGCACGCCACTACCTTGTATGCCTCAACCACCTATGGTGGTATGTGTGGTGTCTCCATGATGCTATACCTAATATTTTTCTTGTAAATATCAAATTCAATGTTATTGTTCATTTGTTGTGCCTTATGTGTAGTATATCATAGGTTCTGATACCATGCGACTAAACAAGGCTTTTCCCACACTCCCAAAAAATTACTTTCATATGGCTCTCTTCAAGACGATAGTGCTATTAAAATAAGTAACCAGGATTAATGAAACTTGGTCCCCTTATCCTGCGCTTCCTCGCAATCAATTAAAAATTGGTTCAATAAGAATGTCACCCAGTTCATTTGGACACCCTCAATGCATGTTTATGTTGTCATTGTGACCATTGTAGGCACTTGATCTTTTCTACATTTTATTAACAAATTACAGGCTAAGACTTGCATCATAAAAATTATCATTGGATCACATAAATTGTGTTATCCATGGAAGGTATGGAATTTCTCCTTTATGCTTTCATCTAGCACTTTCTCATTTTTTTTTTTTTTAAATAATGATGGGTCCTCCCCTTGCAACGAAAGACCGGTAATGCGCACGATTAAATCGGTATCTATGGAAACTGTCCTTTTGAGCCACATGTATTCTCCATGCACACAACTTAGCAGAATTTTCACACAAGCATTAATATATTGGATCCTTCCAAAGTGTGGGATATCAAACAGTTTTAGAATTCCTGCCTTCTGCAATCTTGTGGCCCATATTTGCAGGTCGATGAATATCATCTACATCTCAGAACTAATGTGCTTGTTTAAAAAATTATTTGGTACTAAATATAGAAACTTCTTCTCATTGGTAATGCCATGGTCAACACACTTTAATCCAGATAGCATACCTAACGTGTCCCCTTCTATGATCATGCCTTCTAGAATTAGTGGCTCCACAAGTGGATACCTCACATCCTTCTGTAAATTAACTTGTTTTGTTGATGGATTTCTCGATGGGATATAATCCATGGGGAATCTTGATTCTGAGGAAGATGCCTCCTATGCCTCTTCCATTACAAGCATTTTTGTTGGTTGACCACGTTTTTTCTTCATTATTGATGCTAAATTTTTGGTTTCCTTTGGTGGTGCCATCTTCCTTTGCAAAATTGGTCTCAACTTCCAACTGATTTATGTAACTTCGGCTCTGTAACTTTGAATCTGTAACTTTGGATGTCTTATGAAAATTATGAATGACAATAAACTTCCCCCATTGACCCTTTTATTTATTTTATACTTCATCTCCATTTATTAATCCCCTTTGTGTCTAAACTTGTCATCCAATCCACTAGTGGTTGGCATTCATTAACTACCTTAATGCTCCATTACTCTGTATCTTCGGGGAATTCTCTATTTGATTATGTAACATGTCAAGATCTTCTGGATTATTTTCATTTAATGTTACATGGAACCACTACTTCATCATCATGGTAGATCTTTATTGCACGTCCCAATGTGGATCATCTTAAATGCTCTTAGTTATCATCTGTGCAATTTATTATCTCTCTACGTGATCTCTTCGATATGCACGATCTCTTATCTCTATGAAGTCGTGCCTCCTTCATCTGTGCGCTCTTCTACCTACTTCTTTCACTTATGTGACATTTTCTTGTTTTTCCCTTTGTACTTGCTACTTTTAACTTCTTGGAATTTTCATCTTTTGACTTCTTTCCTGAACTATTTTCATACTTTTTTCCAGTTTTACTTGTTTTTTCTTTAATTTTCTACCTTTTATTTCTATGGTACACTATGATACAACTTAGTATACACATCTCTCCTACTGTGCGGAAGGAATATTATCCCTGTATAGTTTCATCTGCCTCTCATTCACTAGTCCTTCCATGACTTGTCCATCCCACTGTTCTAGTTGAACAACACCTGCGTCAATCACATATATGATTGTGTATGGACCTAGCTAGTTCATCCTAAACTTCCCTATGTGTTTTAATAACGTACTGTAGTGTCCAGCTAACAGAACCTAAAATTTAAATATAATCATAACATTGATTTTAATAATTTCTTTACGGTTTTATATTCAACAAAGTAACAAACTAACAGTTCATGGTTCAGCAAATTCAAATGAGCAGCATGATATAAAAATCATATATAAAAAAAAACATATACAGCATAGTAAATAATGAACCATCATAACGATAATGACATGCATTAATAATGA
>CBVK0100740093.1:0-10189 GCA_900067695.1 Picea abies
GAATTTTCAGGTTGTCTTTGAACCTGCAATCTTGGAAGAATAGTTTGAGGTACTTGTTGTTCTGAATTTTCTGCATTTTCAAAACTTGGCAGCAATGGATTTTGGTTGTCCATCTGCTGATTTTCTAAATCATTCCAGAATTGATTTTCCAGAAATTTTACATCTATGCTGAGAATTAATTCTTGGTGATTGGATTGTAAAGCCTGTAAGCTTTAGATGTTTCATTATAGCCAGTGAAAATACATTTCTCACTTTTGTCATCAAGTTTCTTCCTTAATTCGGAAGGTATGTGAGCGTATTCTATGCATCCAAATGTCCTTAGATGTGCTACATTTAGCTTTGTCCCACTCCATGCTTCTTGGGGAACTTTCATCTTTAGACTTGTGGTTGAAGATCTATTCAGGAGATAAACTGAGCATGGTACTGCTTCAGCCCAAAAAGTATTTGACAAACTTTTCTCTTTAAGAAGTGTTCTTGCCATATTCATTATTGTCTAATTTTTCCTTTCAACCACTCCATTCTGTTGTGGAGTATACTTGGTTGTTGTTTGCATGATAATGCTTTGTGATTTGCAGAAATTTGCAAAATCTCTGGAGTTTTATTCTCCTCCTCCATCTGACCTGAGTGCTTTGATAAATTTTCCACTCTGTTTTTCATCTTCTGCCTTGAATTCTTTGAATTTTGTGAAAGTTTCAGACTTGTGTCTGAGAAATTAGATCCATATTTTTCTGTTGAAATCATCAATAAACGTTAGAAAGTAAAAGCTACCACCTATTGACTCTGTTTGCATTGGTCCACATAGGTCAGTGTGAACAAGTTCAAGATGTTGTTTGTCTTGATTTGATGACTGTGGAAAACTAGTTCTCTTATGTTTTCCAAGTATGCAAGACTCACATGGGGGAATTTGCTCTTTAAAGATAGGGAGACCTTTGACCATGGAGTTCTTCTGAAGAAGACTTAGACTTTGAAATGGTAGATGTCCAAATCTTATATGCCAAATCATTGTTTCATTCAGGGTAGATGCACTTTGTGCATATGGTTGACTCAGATTTGCAGTTCTGAGGGTAAGGGGAAACATCCTATTTGGAGTCATATAGATTTCAGAAATTAATTTTCTTCTTGGGATTTTGTCATATATATTTCAAGATGCTCCCTCAAAGAGTACCTTATAGCCATGTTCAATGAGTTGTCCTACACTTAGCAAATTATGTTTCAAATCTGGAACATGATAGACATTGTTTACGTCTTTCTTTATATTCTATTTAGTAAGAATAAGAACAGTTCATTTTCCTTGAACTTCGACTAAATAATCGTTTCCAAGTGTAATATCAAATGAGATTGAGGAATCAATACATGAAAGTAATTCTTTGTTACCTGTCATGTGATTGCTGCATCCATTGTCCAACAACCAGAGATCTTTAGGTTGTTGTTCAGTCTTGTGGCAAGAGAGAAACATACCTCTTGAGTTTTCTCCCGTGTGATTTGACACATGTGCTCTGCCTGAGAGATGATCTTCTTGCTTCCTCCTGCATTCAGATTCATAGTGCCCATACTTTTTGCAGTAATAGCATTGTATGCTTGTTTTGTCATTTGACCTTCTCCCTCTGCCTCTTTGAGGCTGGAAATTCTGATGTTGATTTTGTTGTTGTTGTCCTTGACCTTGAAAATTTTGATTCAGATATTGATGTCTGTTACCTCCACTGGAGTGAGGGTTACTTTGATTGCTCCCTCTTCCTTGGTGACCTCTGCTTCTTCCTCTGCCTCTCCCGTTGCTGAAGGAGAATTGAGTTTTGAAGGCATTGTAGATTGACTCATTTGTGAGATGCAGTCTAGTCTCATGTGTCACCAGAGAACCAATTAATTCATCTGTTGAAAAACTTGACAGATCCTTGGATTCAAGGATTGTTGTTACAACCATTTTGAATTTCTTTGGTAAAATTCTGAGAATTTTATCAACAATTCGTTGATCAGTGATGGTTTCACCAATTAGTTTGATCTAGTTCATGATTCCCATGACTTTGGTCATGAACTGATCCACATTTTTGGACTATATCATCCTTAGAGTCTCGAATTGCGTTCTCAAGGTCTGCAGTTTAACTGTTTTGACCCTGTCATTTCCTTGATAGGAAGATTTAAGAATATCTTAGGCCTGTTTGGAAGTACCAACGCCTGTGATTTTTGAGAAAATAGAATCATCCATAGAATTTTGAATCCAGAATTTTGCTTTATTTTCTTTGTTCCTCAGTGTTGCCTGAGCAATTCTCTGCGGATTTGTCATGGAAGAAAGGGCTGCTGGATTTGGCTCCACATATCCAAGATCCACTGGTTCCTAGCACTCTTGTGCTTGCAAGAACGATCTCATCCGAAGAGACGAGAACTCATGGTTCTTTCCAAGAAGAATCGGACCCTGAGTTGGTCCTAAGTTGCTAGACGACATATTTTTTGAAAAAAAAAATCTCAAAAAAAAATAGAAGGAAATTTCGTATTTACCTCTGATCGCCGAAACACCGATTGCCAATGAGAGCTTATCGGCCTTGAATTGGCCTTTGTCATGGTGCAATGTGACCATGCGCCTTATGTTAAATCTCTACGGTCTTTTTCGGTTCTTTGTCGAATAATTTGCCGAAATACGAATTTTTCCTTTGGACAAATCAACGGTCCAGATCTTCTTATGATCTGATGGTCCAGATCTTATCGGGATATCACGAATCGGGACTTCATGAACCCTGATGACGAGCTCTTCTGACTCCTCGATTCGCCTATCTCCGATTTGTCGATGGCGCTTTCCTTTCGGGACTTTCCCGATTCCTTTGATCTCTGCCACGCATCCCAACAGATGGATGGCTCAAGTCTGCTTCAGGGGTTTCACCATGGAGATTCTCGATCCCTCGTTTTGACGAGATGACGTCAGCTGGGCCCCAAAATGGAGCTTTCCTCTTGTCAGGATTTCAGACTTCGCAGTTCCGAAATGCTCGTGTTTCTTGTCCTTAGGATTCGCGAAACGTTGAATCCCAATGTGCCGATGGCCCTTTCCTCGATGTCTGCCACGTGTTCGAGCAATTGAAGGGTTATGATCTTATCGTTATTTCGTGAATCGTGATTTCGCGGCTTTAGAACTCTTGTTGCGATGGTCTTTCAAAACTGCGAACTCTGATATGCCGATTTGACGACACTTGGATCTGCTGCCACCTGTCCTCTGAGATGGACGGCTTAGAATCTTTTCAGGATTTCGCGATTTGTGATGTCGTGATTTCGCATATCGGAGTTTTGGAGAGCAGTCTCCTTCTCTCATCCAACTCCCGATCCCTTGTTTTGGGATGGGATAAGATCGACGGCTCACGATCTTTCTCGATCCAATAGTCCAAAATGACTCGTGATTTCGTGATTTGCGAATTCTCACGGCAGTCTTCTGACCTTTACACTTTGTGAGTCAGTGAAATGCCGAGATCTCGCCACGTGTTTCTTGATGGATGGTCCAGATGATGTCGGGATTTCGTGACTTCACAAGTCAAAAATTTCTCCTATGCACTCCAGAGGACTAAGCCTTGTGTGCTTTCTCGTTGATCTAACGGTTGTCGGTCCTCTAGGAAAGATCTAACGGATGAAACTCTTTCTCCTTTTTTGCGCTCTCTTCGTCCCTTCTGAACTGGTTTCCCGCTCTGGATCCGTTCGCAGGACGAATCTTACGGCCTCAGTGGCTGTTCTTTGCACATGGAGTGCGTTTTTTGCTCCTGTGGAAGAAAGATTCGTGAATCTTTCAAAGATTTGATAGAATTTCACGAGTTCTCTGTCTTCTGCTGCAATCTTTGAGAGATTTAAGCGAATTTCAAAAAAACTTTAAACGATTATGCCTTTTGCAGGAATCTTTAACGATTTTGAACGAATTCTTCGAGTTATTTAAATGTGCTTTCGTCCTGCAGCTCTTCTTCGTGAATCTTGATGATTCTTGAAAATATTACAAAAATCTTTACTGTTTCTTCTTCTGCACTCTCTTCTTCCTTGTTCTTTCGAGCGTTGTTCGCTCTGCTTCGGCGCATGAGATTCTTACGCTGATCTTTTGAGCATATGACGGTCTTCTTCCTCATGGAAGTTTCCTGCGAGAATCTTTCGAGAGTATGATGGACAGCTCTCCAAGCCTTGTGAAAAGTCTGTGTCAAATGTTTCTCGAGATCCATGAAGCTCTGCGCTCTGAGAATCGTGTTTCTCTCTAGCCTGTGTGAAGAGGCTTACTACTGTAGCTCTGGTACCATGATAATTGTGAAGTAAGAAAATGCAGAGAGAAAGAATAGAACAGAAAACAGTATATTAAAATGTATGAAGAAGAGTACAATGAGAAATAAGTCTGAAGGAGTTAATGAAGAAGATACTATGCAAAGGAAAATAGCTGAGCTAAATAGGCTCAACCAAATCAAGAATAGAAAGTACAGTTGTCCAGTACAGCTGGCAATGTACAGTCAGACTCTTGAGGTTACATTATATTTAACAGAATCAACCTTGATTACTTTAATTCTTCATTGAATTTGAATAACTTCATTACTTGATTGGAATAACAGTCTTGAAGCACCAATTCAAAAATTATCATTCAGATCCGTCATCATATCCATTGTAAAAAAAATCTCTTTAACAATACTCCAACATAGTAGTCATCCCTTTTTATTTTGAGCTTCATAACTCCCTAAAACACCTTCAAATATTCTTCAAACAATTCTCTTATCAACAATGAGAAACAACTAAAGGAATTTTGGAATCATGTTACGTGGGATATGAAGCTGCTATAATCACTCTTTTCTTCAATTCATACTCAACTCAAGGTATAGGTAAATAGAAATTCAAATGTGCTCATAAACATAATGCCTAATGAGCCTACGCGAATTTGGATTGGTGGGGCTGAAGATAAATAAATCTTACCATTTTCTCAAAATCATCTCTCACTAAACTTATGCCCGACAAATCTCCTTCGATGTCTCTCAGAAATGTTCTGGGATTTTCCACTTTGACTAAATCCTTATTTATTGTGCCTAATGCTCTTGCATAAATATTTCACCTGCATTTCCACCTGGAGAAGGCCAAATTGTTGCAGGCTCTCCCCCTACGATTCAAACTGGTGGTATGTTAAAGCAAGACAAGAAAGGAAATATCAAACAGACGTTCGAGATCTGTGGGAATTCCTGCACGATCCTGAATGGAGGCACGATGTTGTTCTCTTTCCCATTGAAGAAACCTAGAACATATTCTTCCGCAATACCTACATCACCCAAAGACAATTTTACAGGGAAGTCACCATATTAAATCTCACCTGATTATTGGTTTTCATTCGTACTTGAAGACGTCAATTAATTTTCGAAACGTCAATGTGGGGAAGCTCACATTTCTCCATTATTTCTTGACTCTCTAAAGATCGCATTGTCTACATGAACATGGATCACATTGCTTATTCACATAGGGTCCATCGATCAATCCTCACTATGATCTGACTCTTCTGTAGAATGCTACAGGCCCACAACCATTCCTTGGCTCGATTTGTCCTTTCTTCCCAGTGCTACAACCCACGCACACAAAAATTGGATCAATGTGTCCCATGCCTACAAATTTCCATGGCTTCAACTCTCTTTATCGATCCATCTTGTATCATCATCTTCCCTTCATAACGACTTTCATATCAATCTTACTTTGTTGTTAAAAAAGATAACGACCTACATCTTCCATTGACAACAATAAGAAAAAAAAAGATATTCTTCACGTAGCTCTTCACAACACACACCCAAAACTAAACAACTACATCAACGAATCTTTCTCTCACGTTCTCTGAGCTTATCACAGGCAGTCAGATCTCGCACTCTGATATCACTTAATAAACAATCAAAGCCACAACAGAAATAAATATCAACACCTTTACTACTTTATGCAAAGCAAGGGACACTAGGACATGTGCTCCCATACCCCGAAGGGGAAATTTTATTAATCAACCATTTCACAATGTTACACTATTATAAAAATGGTCCCTTTATATGATATGAGGTGATTATAACTAATACATCAAAATTGGAAAATTAGTTCAACTATTTCATAAGATTTCCATGATTTTTTCAACAATATTCATCTCTACATTCACTCCTTTCTCTCCATCTCTCATTTCTACTTAGACTTTCTAAAATAATTATTACATTTTACATCATATTCTGTATTAAACAATACAAGTAGGAATTATTCTTTCATTTTCCTTCCTTAATGAGAACTCTTCATTAAACTTGTTCCTTCTTCATCTTCTAGGTTCTTTTCCTTTGTCTTCATCTTCAATCTTCCATAATCTTTGGTCTTCATTCTCGATTCTCTTGTTCTTGCACATGCAAACATACACTAGAATACATGGGTCATCAACCACTGTGTCTATAGGTTCACTAGGAAACTCTTTCTCAGATATAGTTCATCAATAATTAGTTTGTCATAATCTGCCACCTGTACCTTTATTCCCCATGCATCATCCTCATCTTTGGTTCTTTGACGTACCCGTATCCATGCTCTTGATGCTCCTGCATCATGTAGTTATTGAAAATATCACTTCAACCTGCTAACCATATTGAAGTTATGATTATCACATGTACCAACAATATCAAATTGTAGTGAACTATTCACCATATAAATGGAATTGAATTTTGATATTTTTTTGTCCTATTTGGTTGAGTTTGGTTAGGTTGAAAAATTTATGTTATTATCTAAATGTTATTGAGTGATGTGATCCATGTTTATGGGATTTTTTATAAATTATGTTTAGGATGTACTTTATTGACATGTGACTCTTTAGTATTATCATAAAATTGTTGTTTATCACACACATAAACACGCATAGACCCACATATCATACAGATTAGTAGGATAATCTTGATAGAATTAATGATGGGTTTACTATCCATTCTTTAGGCACATGGTATTGGATAACCAATGGTATTTTCTCATGATATTTCATATCATGAAGGTTATTCAATGGCTTGGGATACTCCATTTTAAGATGTTTCATGAAATATGCATGGAATAGGCCTAAGTAGTTGGTCTATTGGTTTGTGTAGGCCTAGGTGGCTAGTGTTGTCCTGGAGTGCATAGCACAGACCTGATTTGAGAGCCAAGAAAGAAGGATCTTTCAAGAGATTACTCTTGTTGAGAGTACCACTTGACTCAATATTTTAACCATTTAGTTGTTGAATAATACATTGAGTGTGATTTAGAGTGTAGTGTTTTTCTCTCTTGGTTTTCCTTGGGAAATTGTGTTGTTTAATAGTTTGTTGTTTATTTCATTTGTTTGCAACTATTCTATTCTATGTTTATATGTGCATTCTTCTCTCATGGATTAATGTAGCAATCATATTATCCACATTTTCTTCCTTCCATTTGGTATGTCCGATCGCTTTGAATCCAAGGTGTTAGGAACAAGGTTTTTGTATCTAATTTTGGTTTGAGTGGGAGCTTGTGTAGAATGAAAACTTGTTGCAAGAACATGGTAAGCATCACAATATTGAAAATGAAGAGTTAGCTTGAAACATGCGGATTTGGCCTAGAACATGCATGGAGAAGCATGGATTTGTGCGTAGATAGATAAATCTTCCACTATTAGGTTGAGATTTGATGAATATATCATATGTAATGCTTACCTATCTAGTTTGGTGGAAAATTATGTGTTTATGATGTCCAGTAAAATGAGTACTTGGTTTTTCTAATTGTATTTGGAACATGAGAGATGTTGGCAATGAAACAAGTTGATGTTTCATAGCATTATATGCTCAAGGATACAATTGTAAGTATTTTTATGGAGGTTGATTTTATAACATATGTAAATGGACATATGATTGTAAGACCTATATAGGCATTGGTTCACTCGCGTAAATTTTAGATGTAGATTTAGGTGATAAGGGGCACGTTGTATTCTTGGATACTTTGTTAATAAAATGTGAGGGAGGTAAGTGTTTATAACAAGTGAAGTTTAAAGGGGAGAATGTTTGGTTAATCTTGACTTCGTCATAGAGTAGTTAGGATAATCTTGATGCAACCAATGATGGGTTATAGTTCAAAATTTATGAGTCCATGGTATTGGGTAATTCATGATATTTATATTTTATATGATGAAGCCTATTTAATGGCTTGGGATACTCCATTGTAATATTCTCGATATTAGTGAGTATAGGCTTGGGTGGTTAGTGTAGTCAAGTATTGGTCCCCGCTCTAATATTATTCATTCCCTTTTTTCCTTTTTACTTTTTTATCCTTCTCCTCATGTTTAGGCATATTTTTGGTTACTTGGATTTACAAACTTAACAAATGATATTTCTTAAACTTTATTCTCTTTTAATTTCAATTTTACCATTAGCATTAAATAACTTTTATGCCCAACCGCTCCTTTAATGTTTTAATCATTTTTCATAATGATCTTTTTCCACAATCTTAACCTTAATTTTTAATCCTATAAATATCTTCCCAAACACTCTTTTTCATGATGATGGGTGCAATGTACATTGAAAAAATTGAACATTTTAATATTTTATACACGGTTTATCTCCACAAAGCTCAAACAACAATAATATAAATTGTTATAATGTATATTTGAAAAATTGTTATTATGATTAATAATATATTATAATTTTAATAATATAAACAAAAATTTATCTTGAGTTAATCTTGACACGTAGAATTGTTAGAATAACCTCGTTATAATTAATGATGGATTAATTTGACTAGGTCATAAAGTGGTTAGGATAACCTTCCATACAACCAATAATGAGTTATAGTTGGTAGTTTATGAGCCCATAAACCCTAACTTAGAATACTCCATTGTAAGATTCACTATTAGTATTTTTGCCCTACTCAGAAAAAACTGAGAAAACTTGCCATTCATAGCAATTCCTCTGGCTATATAAAGATTGGAACAGAATATCTCTGCAACTATTGTGGTGATGCCATTCACCCATGGTATTGGATAATCTATGATATTTTCCCATACTTTTATATTATCAAACCCTATCTAATAACTTAGAATACTCCATTGTAAGATTCACTATTAGTATTTTTGCCCTACTCAGAAAACTCGGAAAAAACCGAGAAAACTTGCCATTCATAGCAATTCCTCTGGCTATATAAAGATTGGAACAGAATATCTCTGCAACTATTGTGGTGATAAGAAGCATCCAACAAGAAACGAATCTTCTATCCATCTGCGTCAGTGAGGCCTATGGCTGACGAAGTATGCAACAATAATAATAGTGTGAAATTGCAGAGCTGCGATGGCGAAATATTTGAGGTGGAGACGGAGGTGGCATCGACTTCAGTCATCATAAAGTGGATGATGGAAGACTTGGGTACCAACATTACCATTCCTCTGCCTGTCGTCTCCGCCAAGATTCTGCGTATGGTTATTCAATATTGTAAATACCATGTTGATACCCCCATTGCATCACCTGATGTTGTCAAAACGTGGGATGAGGAGTTCGTTAAGGCTCTTATAGATGATCGCGCCACACTCTTTGAACTTGCAAATGCTGCCGACTACCTGGTTATCAAAAATCTTTTGGACTTCACGTGTCAGACTATTGATGACAGGGAAAACCGTTGAAGAGGTGCGCGCGTTCTTCTACATTTTGAATGTAAATTAATTGTTAAATCGCTCTGCAATTGGTGGGTACCCTGGTTTGTACCATTCGCTTCGTTTGAACATGAATTTGACGGCATGTCATTAGGTTTTGGCTCTCTGCAACTATTTTGTTGGGCAGTTAGTCTACACAGTTGGGCAGTTAGTATTTTGCACTTTGACCGTTGTAGTTGTTGCAATTAAAGGGAGTATTATATTAGTACATGGAAATTTTTATTATACAAAATTGTTCAGGTCTTTCAATCTGGTTTTTCTATCAAGCAAAAAAATGTTGTCAATTACAATATTATTATGCGATGGAATGTTAATAGTGATAAGTACTGTAACGTTGTTATTACCTTCATAGAAGCATGCTGTGAGTATACATCAATTTTTTATACAGTACAATTTTTTCATTTTGAATATTGTTGTTTTGGAGCTGAAATAACATACCAAGAACTTCAAGTTGTAGCGAATTTTGCTCCAAATAAGACCTCCTTGAAACTTGTGCCTTCTTTCTTGAGTGACAGATGAGTGAGTGAGTGTGTCAAATGAAATGAAATGAACCTTTATTTATAT
>CBVK0100740103.1:0-10385 GCA_900067695.1 Picea abies
AGTGTCCTCAAAGAATAAGTTTTGTCAGTGCGCCAGAGCGGGATGTTACAGTTGGGTGTATGTAACACCACCTTTTGACTTAGGCAGCTAGGATTACGTGAGGCCTAATCACCTTTATTTTCTATTCACTATCAAACTATTAATGATACACTTGAATTTTTAAGATGTATGAACATATATGAATGTTTAAATGTTATTTGAATGATGATGGATATGATGTGACCTACTATGTGAATGTAAATTCTATGAATGTTTAAATGTTATTTGAATGATGATGGATATGATGAGACCTATTATGTGAATGTAAATTCTATAAATGTTTAAATGTCACTTGAATGATGATGGATATGATGCAATCTATTATGTAAATGAAAATTTTATGAACGAGTAACGTCAATTGAATTAAGGGGATATTATGAGATCTATTTCTAACTTGAAAACTTTATATTAAGTTGTTGGTACGTGGATACCAAATTGAGATTATGGTTGTATGAAATTACATGATGATAGTGCATAGATATGTATGAGTTTGTGTTATAGACTAATCTACAAGTCAATGGGCTATGAAATAGCCAAGGGATAATGGTAATGAAAATGGATGTCGTGACCACTGACCGAGAAACAATATGGTATGAATCTTTGTACATGAAATTATATTGGTTTGAATGCATAGCTTTGATATATGTACCACTGTAGGATTTTAAGTGGTGAGACTGCCTAAAACAGAAGAAATGATGACAAAAATCGTAGCAACACGATGCCACTGTATATTCCATTGTAGGGTATGGACCCTATTCCTATTAAGAGGGGTGGAGGCATTTCCCACCATGTATCCTATGAAACCTGGAGTCATGGGAGGACGGTGTTAGCTCACGCTCCCCTAGACATGTGATGATGACTGTCAGTTGCCTGCTGGGGAAGCTTGGTTAAGATAGTGACACTTCTTCTTACGAGTTCTATTTGGAGTTAGGCCAATATAGTTGATGCTCCAATATAGTCCAACATAGGAAGGATAGGAATAGAAGATGGAAGTAAGTTAGGGAGGAAGGATGAATAGAAATAGTTGAGAGTGTATGGAGATTTTTCGTTATGGTGGATTTTTTTTTTTTCTTCTGAAAATAAAATGTGTATATATGTATATTCATAATTACTTAACTAAACTACAATTTTCTAAATAAACATTGTTGGGATAGATTATTGTAATTACGGGATTTCGCAAACAATTGATTGGTTTATTATCTTTTATAAATTGAATAGTCTTCTTGATTGGATTGGATGCATACATAAATTACTATAGAGGTGATAGTTATTGTTATTAGTACATGCATGAAACTTATATGTACTAGATACACATGCATTTCTTGTACATGGACACTAGTATGTATGATTTTTCTTGGCTTAGTTACTGATAATGTTGTTTATTGGATATGAATGTGTGAACCATGTGTCTTTTCCCTTGTATCATAAAATACTTTAACTTCAGGATGAAGTTTCTTGAAGGGTGGGTGTATGTAACAACCCTAAGTAATTAATCAATTGTCATTATTTAAATAATTGTTTAATGTATATTAGTTTAATTAATTGTCCTCATTAAATATTTATTTAAGGAATATTGGTTTAATAAATTAATAATTTTCAATTTGAGACTTAGTGTATCGCTAGATGACCCATTAATGAAAAGGGGATAAGATGGTTGAAAATTAGATAAGGTGGGTGAGACTTAATGAAGGGAGAAGGCGGTGAATAAGAAAGGGGGGAAACTAGGATAAGAAGGGGGGAAAACACATGGGAAAGGGGGAATTTAGGGTTTTGGGAGAAATTATTATCATAGGGGAGGATTGTATTGTTGGTTTTGGTTAGAGGAGCTTGTTGGAGGATTGTATTATTGGTTTTTCTTGAGGAGCTTGTTGGAGGACTGTCACAGGGGGCACCTATTGCTGGAAATTTTGGGCTCAGGGGCTAGGAGACCATAAGGAATCCTAGAGCTAGGGAGCCAGATAGACTGTTCCTAGATGGCTGGGAGGTTAGTCAATTTTGGGCAAAGCTTTAGGCAGAGTTGGAGAACAACAATAACATCAGTTGGAGGTATGCATTTTCATTATTATGCTATGTTATATGGTTTATTATCATACTTCTCATAAATATTAATTCTATTGTACATGGTTACATGCTGAATAATGAATGGTTATATGCTAAATAATGAATGGTTATTTGGTTATATGCTAAATAATGAATTGTAAAGAGTTCAGGATATCATTTCTCTATTTAAACTTAAGTTTTATAAGGCTCTGTAGGAGAGGCTTTACACACCAGATCCATAGTAGTGGTTAAATACACCATAATTAACATAGATTGATTTTTTCTTACAAATTTCTTTACAAATGGTGAGCTATGCATGCTCACAAATCACGTTTATTGTTACTCACTAAAAAATATGTAGAAGGCCATGGATAATATATTCCTTCACTCATCATGGACATGCCCCTTGACTCCATCCACGATCTTCAAGCAGGTTGCACTCTTTGATCTCTCATCTATGCAAACTTCCAAACTTATCCTTGCATCCCCCTTATTTGAGGTTTTCACGACATCCCTAATTGTTTTAATGGGTTACCTTTGGAAGGCCAACCATCACATCTATTTGTTTACACTTCCAATTTTCCAAGAAGACAAAAATAAAATGAAATGAAATGAAACATATTTATTTACAAAATTCCCAAACATTTTCCAAGATCCAATTTAGATCATCTAGGGAAAGCCACAATAGTATAAGTCTGTCTAATATATACCTTATTCAGATTCTAAGTATAATTATTTGAATAAATAAGTGGAGTATCCATGGGGTCCCCCTTGTCCCCAATTTTTACCAACACCTTTGATGGGTGTTTTATATGCACTAAAAACAAACTAAAAACCATCAATTAAATTGTCAACCCGGGGTAAGTGAACTTAGAGTTGTAGCAAAATATATGCCAAAGGTAGAAGGGCTGGTAGTATAGTCTAACTAAGGAAGTGGCTATCTAAGGGTTAATCTATTCAAGCAAAGATATCTAATGAGAAAACCTTACTAAGAAACTTGAAAATGTGTAACCTAAGTACTTTTGGACCAAGGATTGATGGGTAGTTCTAAGAAAGCAAGTAAAAACCCTATGTAAAGAAAACTAGTTCATAACAATAAGAAAAAGCAATTATTAAGCATAACAATAAGAAAATAACAAAAGAAAACTACTTTAACTTTCCAACCTAAATTCAATTAGAAACTATCCTATGAAAGAAAGTAAATAAACAAGCCAACAACTATTCTATTAAAGCAAGCAAACAAGGAAGCAAAGAGAACTAACTAACCTATTAAAGAAAATAGACAAGTAAGCAAAACAATTAGCTAACATATTAAAGAAAATAGACAACTAACTACCCTAAGATAACTTCTATTGAAAGTAATCAAATTAAAACTTTTCATTGAACAACTATCTAGCCTAAGAGGCAAGTGGACTATATTCTTAATTCAAAACTATTTCTAATTCATGAAAGGAACTCTATTTAATTGAAAGCAAGAAGAACTAACAGCTAATATTTAATCTATGATAAGCAAATTGTTCTCCAACCTATCAAAGCATAAGACTATCTACCCTAAAATTAAAAAGATTGAAATTAACCCTATCCATCCACTGAAACCTTGTTTAAAAGAAGCATAAAATACAACTCTGTTTTACTCTATTTTAATTCTCATTTTAAATCAAATTTCAAAAGCATAAATGAAATAAAATCTAACATCTAATGGAACACGGGGTTAGTAGATGAATTTGCAAATTCATCTCTATCTATCAAATCAGTGCATATTAACACATGCCTTTATACTAACTTGCAAAAGAACTAAACCATTAAGCGACAACAACAAATTATATAGCGAACGAAAGGTAGCAATACATGTACAGGAAATGAAAAAGAGAGATGTCTAAGCTATGAAATGTACAAACAACATATGGGATAGTTACCAGAATGTTGGTGGTCCCCCCAGCAATTCGTGGTCACTCCCTAAAAGCACACCACGAGCTCAGCCAAAGGAATTCACCAATAAAATGTAGAAACACAGTTTTATACAATTCTGGCATTTGAAAAATGCAAAAATAGAGGAAAACGTTTTTATCTCTATCCTCTACTTTGTCTACTGCTCTATAGCTATTGTATGACCACCACGGTGGTATTTTTAAGATTTACAGACCAAGTCGTTGACTACAGGAGGGTTGAACCACTTCTAAAAATGGAAAATTACATTAATGGTGCCCTAACTGTCGAAATAGAGCGAGCCAATAATCACCCTGCTCAACAACCTAAACTGAGTTGTCAAGAGTTCAGTAGTTGGAGGGGATAAGCACGGACAAAGCCCATGTTCTTGATTCACCCACCACTAGCTAGCAATACCATAACCGCCAAATTGCCTTCCATTTTTGTGTTGGATGCAGTGTCAGATCGAGTACTGGAAGGAGTGTCGGACTGAGTGTCAGAAGCAGAATCGTGGTGCATTTTTTCCCTGTAACACCAAAAAATGTCGATTAGATCCTTGGAATCATAAAAATGTGACGAATTATACTCATGATCAATATAAAATACAAATTATACATACCTTGTGTGGATTATACTGTTTTGACACAAAAGATTTCAAAAACATTTTCAAAACATGAAAACACGTATACAAATTTGACAAAAAGGATCTAATTAACATCATAAAATCGATCATATCTCAGGCCCAACATTACCCCCACACCTAAGGATTTTTCAGGTCCCACTGCAAACAAAAAGAAATTTCCCTTCATGACTAAACTTGCGAAGGAGCGGGTCGATTAGCTTTTAGAAGCTTCTCCCTCTTGCGTGAGGGATTTTGACTTAGTATTTTTGTGGTGTTTCAATTGCATCCAGAGGCTATTATTGGTGGTATTAATATCATCAACCTAATGCTATAGAGAATTCATCTTGGCTTGTAGGACAATGTTATCATGGTGTAAATGACAACTCAATGTTTCATTCTCTCTAAGTTTGAACTAGAGGGTTTGGATTTTTTGGAGGTTGCTGATGACATGTGAGGAAGCCTTGATATGTACATTTATCCTTTAAACCATGCAAAATATAAATTTTACCTTTGCAAAATTAGTTCCAAAAATGACTTCCCATAACTGCAACAATTCTAGCCTAGAGGACTTGTGAAACATAGGTATCAAAGTGACACCTATAAATACAAGAAAGTAAAAACTGTGTAACAACTAAGAGAGGTTTTTGTTTTTTAATATATCATTGATAAAAACCTCTCTTGGTTTTCAAAAATTCACTTCCCGTTGTTAGGAAAACACAAAAAGAAAACATGACTAAAACAGAAAAAACATAGTGTTTTATTTTTTGAAAAACTAGTCCTCTAAAATAATTGAATATATCCCAAACCATAAAGTATATTAAAAATGTGAGAGAGGTTATTGTTTTTTGGTATGTTATGAACCCAAAAATCCTCCAGGTTTCAAAATTACTTTCCCATTTTTTCATAATATCAACTTGAAGTTAGTTACTCAAAACTTGTAGAAGCGTAGTGTGCTCTTAGCATAACCGCAGTGTGGTCTTTGATAGGGATTTTGGAGGCCTTCCCAGAGGATGTTTTGGCTGAAAGTGGTATGGGTAGAAGTTTTATGATGTATTCTACACAATGGAACCATCAAGCACTACAAATTCCTTCTCCAAACCTCTGAAAAACTAACTTCGAGTTAAGTTGTCCAAATGTGCAGAAACCCTCCTATAGCCACTGTATTTGGGGAATTTATATAACATGATAACATATGTGCATACAATTAAGGAGGGTTTTGTTTTTTGGTATATGATTGACAAACACCTCTTTCACTTTTGTCAAATTAATCTTCCTTAATTCAGAAACCAATTTTGAAGTAGAACTTTGACCAAATTGATGACAAGGAATGATGACATGACCATGATGAAAATTTATGACCTTGGATGAGTGGATGGAGTAGTATTGAAACCTAGAAACACCAATGAAAATTTTACAACCAAGATATGTCAAATTGTATTTGAGAATTTTATCTTGAAAATATAACAATTTGACCTAATAATCTTATCAATCACATGAAAGACTAAATTTGATCACTGGTGACTAACATAACTGACAGATACTAACAAAAGGCTTGGTTTGTACTGGTAGACATGGTGAATAGCATAATTTTTATTTCTTTTCATCAATATGTAACAATTCAAACAACTGATCCTCTTTTCATAAGCTTGGAATACAGATGACAGTAAGTATTTAGCAGTTGTAATCGCTTTGTATTTGTCACAGAGAGTAGTTAAGTATAAGAAGTCTTCTATAGCATAAACAAAAAATGCACATGAGCTTATAACACACACAATGATATCAACAGTATATAATTTATCATACCAATACAAACAACTGCTCATATAATATCCCAAGACATTGTGATAGAATTTTGACAGAAATCATACTTCCTCTTCTCATGGGTTTTGTTATACAAATGGGTGGTGCTTAGCATTGTTTTATCTCAGGAAACTCCCCCCAGACCAAATATATGGCATGTCCTCGCACCATGAATTAGCAATAGGCTTCTTTGTCTTTAATATTTTTAGAGGGGGGTTAGCAATAGGCTTATTGGTCTTCTTGCCCTCTGACGCTGCAGGGGTATCAACAAGTTTCTTGGAATTTTGGTCCAGTAAAGGAATATCTTGATCATGAGGGTTTGGGTGGAGTAAAAGTCCCTAGATCAAGAGTCTTCTTGCTAGTCTTGATTGTAATATGAGGGTTTGAAAATTGGTAAATGAAGCCATCCCACGTTTTCTCCTATTTTTCCAAGTTGGCTAAGACAAGTAGTTTGATAAGGTCATGGTGAAATAGGTTGTTATGGGGATTGGTTACATCCTTCCTCACTTGAGAAGACATATTCTCAAGACTCTTTAAGAAGTAAAAGGGAAATTTGCAATGGCTTATGGAACTGAAAATGAGCTAATAATCGAAATTGACAGGCTTTAAAGACATAATATATACCTGCACATGTAATCAATCTGGTGATGATTATGATATGGATGATTAGCTCCCCTTTTATCCACTCCTTGATGTATCCCTTAGCTCCAGAGATGTTCTGAAGTTCAATTTTGAAAACCCTGTTATAGATTGCTCTTGGTAACTGGTGGTGTTTAAATCAACGATCTCCAACTCTTGGGATCTTTGTGGCTGAGACAATTGATTCCTCAGAGGCCACAAACATAGTGAATAGGATTGGAGGTAGGCTAAGAGTGTTCCATTGTTGTTGGATTTTCCACCATGCTCACTCAATCCACTTGCATAGAACATGTAATGTCAAACCTACAATGAACAACTTGTAACAAAAATGTAATGTCAAACCTATAATGAACAACCTGTAAAAAAAATAAACCAATAGAGTTGTCTATTAAGGACATATACAATAATTTATAGCACACGACAGTTTAGCACTTCAAGATAAAATGACTGCTGATGTAATAACCTGTATCATGAAAATAATACAAAATTTTTACAAAGATTTACTTCTTCTAGGAAATTTTATCATTTTTCAACTCATGAACCCCTCCCCCACACCTAAGTATTATGACACCTCACAATCAAAAATATAGGAAACTAGTCAATTCTCCCAATAGTCGAAGATTTAAAGCTTGTTAAGTGTAGAGATAAATTTCATAGATTGGTCTGATGAGATGGTTAAAAGATGGCCCCACCTATAGGATAAGAGATCCTATATATAGATAAGAAGAGGTAGGCAAGAGAGTTTCAAGATAGTCTCAGAGTTAGTTCCCATTGGAAATTTTATGGATTTAATTAACCTTAGCTTAACCATACATACTTCATGCCATTTTTGTCTTGCAAGTAATGTCGCACATCAGGACAAGTTTAAATTTATTATTTATTTTTTGTTAGATTACCATCCTCGCTAGGTAGAATGCCCTGCTTCTAGCAATCTTGTTCAGTACTCTGACGAGTTTACCTAGTCATACCACAGGCTGGTACCCGCTGCTAGCAGACATGTTCAGTATCTCGATGGGTTAGCCTCTTACACCCTCAGAGACTGGCCCTCCATCTTTTAAGATTTTAGTATAAGATTTCTTTATGCAAGAAGATGGGGGGACAGGTCTGAAAACAACTTTTTATTTCCTTTTATTGGGATGGTATTTATGTTAGAGGATGAATTTCCATTATATATATTTCTTAGTGATTGTCCTGATGTAAGGGGTACTTAACCGGATGTAGCCTATCTAAAGATATGATGTAATCAAGCTATTTAGTGTGTAGTGGATGGTACCATTGAGAAAGAATAGAAATGTATCTTTAGGCTCAACTCACTTTCTTCTTTTGTAAGCTATTGTGATGTTTCAATGACTAACCGCTAATCAGACCTCCTTGTTACTCTTTAATAAAGATAATTTACTCACTTACTCATGTTTCTTGGGAAAATGGTACGAGAGACCTCTAATCTTGATGGTTACAGTATCACTTCCTTGTATAGTGGTGAACATTTTCAAGAGCAACTCCTTTTTAGAATGCCTTAAGAAAAAGAAGATGAAAGTCTTTGCAAAAATATGGCTAATTCTAGCAAGTCATTATTCATTTGATGCTTAGCAGACAACAAGGTTCAAATATAGCAATGTTTTTGAAGAAAATCTTTCTTTTATATTTCCTTGGAATTGTCTACCCTCAGTGATATAAATACCTATAGAGATCTTTAAAACTATTTTCAAAAACCACATTCTAAAACTAATGATATCAATGAGATCAAGTCATAGGAACATGTATCTCATAGTTCTTTTATTAAAATAAAATGTAAAATGAGGTTGCATTAGACATTAAGCTAAACTAACATCATGCATCTTTTATTTGCTATCCTACCCTACCTAAAAAAAAAGGGAAAATCTTTATTCAAGTGTAAGAAATATTCCAATGTAACCATGTGCAGAGCAATATAAGAAACATACTCATATACCTATATGAAAAAGCTACCACAGTGATTCCCTGGATATGAAAAACCAACCAACCTACTTGTTTGGGCATCAGAAGGTGTTCAAGAAGAGAATAGTATTGTGGCCTGGTGACCTATTGAAACCAAATTTCAATGTAATCTTGATGTTCAACAACAATAATTTCTATGCTCTCCTTCATCATGTTCTGTAGATCGTTTTCTTCTGGATGTTTGATTTCTGATGTACATAAAGGATCTACCGAGATGGATGTTGAGAAGTCCCCAATCTCAGGTCTTAATGATTGCTCTCCATTGGATGTAGTCCATAATTTTTCATCTTCCTTCGCAGTTTAGCAAGAAAAATCATTTTGTAGATCATAGGACCTTGATTATTCTAATATTTTTGGAGAGGTAGATATACTTTTGGCCGCTGCCAAAATATGTTCTTCTTGAAAAGAAGAAATCTTGGTTGTTGCTAGGATTTGAGAAATATCCCTCGGGCTATTGGTTGCTTCTAAGTTCATCTTTCCATTTGATAAAACTTGGTTCACACAAAGATGATGTGCACAAATTTAGGATATCCTAATGGTGGTAAGAAAAAAAAACTTGTGATGTTTAGTTCTACAGAGGGCTCAAGTGGTCTTGCCTCCTTTCTCACTATTATTGATGCTTCAATTTTATTATCTATAGTGCTCCCTGTCTTATTCTCTTCAAAGAAAACTTTACCTCTTTGGTTTGAGTTAACTCTTGTTTTTCAGTATCAGTCTGTGGAGCTTATGAGTGGAACATTCCTTCCCCCAAGAAGGTCGGAAGGAACTTTGGTTGAAAGATTTAATTTAGATTTAATATATCTACCTTTTGGATCTCTACGTCTATTCATGAAAGAAAACAAAAAATACCATTGGGTTTGGGGGAGCCTGCAATAGCAGATGTGCAGGTTCTTACCTCTCATCTTAAAGTCCCCCCCACCACCAATCTAATGTTAAGGTCTAGGAATGATCTATTTTTTAACTACTTCCTACCTTGAGACAACTCCTTGGCAACGACACCAAAAATGATGGGTGTTGTATATGCACTAAAAACTCACTAAAAACGCTCAATTAAATTGTCAACCCAGGGTAAGTAAACTTAGAGTTGTAGAAAAATATATGTCAAAGGTAGAAGGACTGGTAGTAGTATAGTCTAACTAAGGAAGTGGCTATCTAAAGGTTAATCTATTCAAGCAAACTATTTAATAAGCAAACCCTACTAAACAAATTGAAACTATGTAACCTAAGTACTTTTGGACCAAGGATCAATGGATAGTTCTAAGAAAAAAAGTAAAAACCCTATGTAAAGAAAAATGGTTCATAACAATAAGAAAAATCAACTATTAAGCATAACAATAAGCAA